>JAZHYW010010582.1:0-2500 GCA_037355805.1 Ixodes ricinus | reverse complement strand
ACGAAACCCAACACAGTGCTCTTCCTGCAGACCGGTGGCGTCCCTGTGTTTCCATAGGAGCTAAGCCTTTTTCTTTTTTACTTTTTCCTTAGGTAAATTCGTTCTTTGCAAATTTTACAAAAAAAAAATGCACCATCTGTGGGCGACGCTGCACAAAGTCATAGCGCGATAGGTTAAGAAACCGAATTTCGCGGTCGATTTAAAGAGCCTGCCGTCTCCTTGAGCCACCCGGTAGATTGTTTAGTATGCCCGCTGAAAAAACAGAACTGAAGGCGGAATATGAAAGGTTAAGAGCAATGCGGGGAAGAGCGGAACGACGGCTAAGACGAACTCACAGTACCAACGACCTCCGTGAGGCACGTAAAGCACAGCGTCACGTAAGACGTCATTTGAACGTGTTGGCTAAACGCAGATGGATAGGCTTACTGTGAAAGATTAGACCCTCGAAGTCCCATATCACAAGTATATAGAGTTGTACGGGGACTGAGGAAAAACACCGGAGCAATTACATCCTTTTCGAGCATTGTCTCTAACAAAGAAATGCTCAGAGTTACAAGTAGCTGAAGAGTTTGGGAAGATGATAGCAGAAAAACAACAGTGCCTTCATCGTGAGTGCCCAAAACACGCAGAATGACAAGTTAGTTGTGCTTACAAGACAAGAGATTGGATACACCCTTCACACTCTCAGAGCTGAAAATAGCTTTAGCATCAACGAATAAGAAGTCATCACCAGGAACGGATGGTGTAACGTATATGGCACTAGCCCATCTTATTACAAATTCCCTAATGTTCCCTAATGAGACTTTTAGAGCTTTTGAATAGATCATAGGAGACAGGAAACGTTCCAAAAGCGTGGAAAGAAGCCGAAATTGTACCTATGTTATAACCAGGGAAATCACCAACTGCTTATAGTTCTTTCCGTCCAATTGCATTGACAGGTTGTATTGGAAAAACGTTAGAAAAAATTATACAATGAAGACTAAATTGGTACCTTGAAACGAATGATATACTTCCAGAGGCAATGAGTGGAGGTCGTTCAGGAAAGATCTACAAGTGATATTATAGTTAATTTGGTTAGTTCTATAGAAGAGAACCACGCAGGAAACAAAATCACTGTTGCAGTCTTTCTTGACATCAAACAAGCTTTTGACAATATTGAACACGATGCCATTCTTACCGCTTAAAAAAAGATTGGAATTTTTGGAAAGATGCTTCGCTGGATACAAAACTACCTTAGTGATAGGTCAATTTTATGAACACAAATAATACCTGCACAAGTAAATACACGGTATCAAGAGGCGTTCCGCAAAGTGGGATACTTAGTCCGACCCTTTTTAACCTCGCATTATTATCGGTAGCAGATGTCATTCCTGCAAATGTCATGGCCACATTTTATGCTGACGATATCTGCCTGTGGTTCAGTAGTGTTCAGCGAAACGTACCACCACGTAGGCGTCAGAAAGCTTTGCGCCTGATTAGCCAACAATTATCGAAACTGGGACTCACTTTGTCGTCAGAAAAAACAACGGCAATAGCATTCACAAGAAAATCAATGCGACGGTACCCTATTTTATTAGCTGGACATCCTCTGCCATATATAAAATCTTACAAATATCTTGGGGTTATCATTGACCGAAATCTCACATGGGCGCCCGAGGCAAACCGAATAAGAAAAAGATTGACGCAATCATCGAAGTATTACGGTGCCTAGCTGGCACTGCTTGGGGATGCTCGTGCTCCGCAATGCTTGCCCTAGAACGCTCTCTTGTTGACCGGAATTATCAGATATAGTGCACCGATGCTTCATGGTGCTAGCAAAACTACCATCAAAAACTCCGCAAAAAGCGCAGACAAATGCACTTAAAATCTGCTTCGGTCTTCCACAAGGGCACGTCTACTTGTGATACGCTGGCTGAAACGAGAGCAGTATCTGTCAACACTACGAAAACGCAAGAATCTTTACGAGTACACCTACGCCACATTACTCAGCATAAGAGACACTATATGCGAAACATTGTCAGAAAAAGGCCACATTCCACATTTGGGCAAGAAATAGAAAAGTGGCATAAAGAAATTTCTTTGGTGACAAAGCACAGCGGAGAAACTCCGCCACCGTATTGGATTATGCCCTCCATGAGAATTAATACCGAGATACCTGGAATGGGGGCAATCAAGGACGCAGCGATACCCGTTCGATTTCAACAAGCACAAGCCTCACGCATCTAACGTATACAAAGGCCATGTGTTACTATACTGATGGATCCACTACCGAAACATCATCTTTCTCTGCCTTCGTAATCTCGCCAGAACAATGTACTTGAGACCGCACGGCTCTCCCACCGAACAGCATACAACAGCCGAACTACATGGTATTCTGTTGGCGATTACTTATACTTCAAAATCAACGAATATACAAAAATGGGTCATCCTAACCGACTCAATTGCTGCTCTTAAAAAGCCTAATGATATTTGGGAAATCATGCAGCAATAAGACTCTCCA
>JAZHYW010010581.1:22500-232399 GCA_037355805.1 Ixodes ricinus | reverse complement strand
AAATTTTCCGGCAAATTTGTAGCGGGAAAAATTTCCCACTAGATTTAGCGGGGAAAAATTCACCGCTAGATTTAGCGGGGAAAAGTTTCCGCTAGAATTTAGCGGGAAAATTTTTTCCGCTAAGTTTAGCGGAGAAAACTTACCCATCCTTATGCACCGCGTGGTTACGCCGACGGCGGCGGCGACGCGCTCTCAGAGCCGGGAACGGGCGCCTAAGAGGCTGCGCTCTAAAAGATCTTCGACGCTGATGATAAAAATAAATCTACGATTTCACTAGGAAGTAAAGGAAAGTTAACATTTCCCACACTTTTCACCGAGCTTCCACATCTTCGCAGCGGAGGCAAGCGCATTGAAGTCCGGTCGGGAATTGGCCAATTCTCAAGCGGCACAAAAAGGACCCCTCATACTGACGGTCTTAATGGGAGGAACACTTCCCCATGTGCTTGTAAGATTGGCGTAATAACATGAAGTTTCTTATCAATCGTGTGTCCCAATCAGCTGTCATAACTTAATTATTAGCTTGCTTAAGGCTGGCTTGAAGTCTTGGTGTGGGAGGCCAAAAGATGTTTCCGTGTAGTTTTGGCAGAAAGCTTAAGGTGGTCTGCATTCTCGTTACCATGGATGCCCACGTAACTGGGCATAGCAGAGTTTTATAAGTTGTCCTGATGGAAAGCTTTGCTTATCTGAACACGAACCTGTTACACAAGAGTGTTCTTGCTGTCTCCTAAAGATGAAATAGCTAAGACAAAAATTTGGAAATCAACAAACAGTACTGCTTTGCTTAATGTTATCTTTCTAGTATATATTGAACAGCCATAAAAGATATCGTACAATTCAGCAGTAAAAATAGTTGCTAGAGGGTTGAGTTGCCTAACTTTACTGAAAGCAAGATAGTAAACTACACAGCCTACGCTGGTTGATGTCTTCGAGCTATCAGTGCTGGCAAGTGGATATCAGTCACTATATTTCACTCTAGCTCTGAAACTCCCACAGGAGAACAAGAGGAAGAACGGCCTTCTGTGCTGTATTTTGAAAGTGAACAATCAGAAGAGATTCGCAAAAAGTCCCAAGAGCAGCCTATAAGCCTGTCTCAGCAAAGGAGCCTTATCAAAAGAAAGGTGCAGCGATCTTGCCATGCTCTCTGCCGAAAGTTCAGGGGCGGAACAATACTGGGCTTATTCTCAAAGAGAGGCGCAATGTTGCTGATGTCTGTAAGACCGCGGAGAATGAAGGGTGGTGCGGATCGCTGTAAACTTTGTAGGCACAACAGAGACTAAGATATTGTCTGCGTCTCTCAAGGGACATTTGATCTGTTTCAGCATACAGACTCGGCACGAACGATGTGCAAAAAGCACCTGCGGCCAGACGCAGCCCCAGGTGATGAATTGGGTCCAATATGTTCCAAAGCAGATGGTCGTGCCAACTTATATACATCTGCACCGTAATCCAACCGGCAGCACTAGAGAGTTATAAATTCGCAGCAGTCATCGTCTGTCAGATCACCAGTGGTGTGCGACAGCTCTGCCAAGAAATATTGGAAGATCGTAGGTTTTTTTGTTTTAGTTCTTTCAAGTGAGGTACTAATGTGACTTTTTTGGCAAATATCACACCTAAGGAACTATGCTGGCTCGCTTTACAGTGATGCAATGTTATTCAGATGTAAGGTAGAGTCCAGTAACAACCCTCGATGCACTGAAAAGAACGCATACGGTTTTGTCAGGAGAGAAACAAAACCCATTTTTCGGCTACCACACTTGCCCATTTTGTTTATTGTCATTTGCAATTGACGTTCGTAACTAAGCAGATTGCAAGAGCAAACTGAAATCTGCACATCATCCACAAACAGGCAGTAGGTATTGTCGGTGGTATCACTTAGCTAGGCTATAATTTCAACAGCAAAGAAGTGTGACACTAAGCACACCCTCCCTGAGGACACCGCTCTCTTGAAAAACACATCCGATAAGGTGGAACCAGACGGACTTGGAAAGTACGCCCATTAAGAAGCTTTGTGAGAATCGCAACATCCGACCCCGAACACCATAGCACGCAGATCCCATAGGATCCCATGCGCCACGTCGTGCTAAGGCTTTTGCAGATCAAATCACATAGAGACAAAGCTGGCTGTACACAAATGCCTCATGAATAAAGGTTTCAATGAGAACTAAGTGGTCAAGGGTGGAGCGTCTAGCTCGAAAACCTCACTTATTAATATTAAGCACATTCTTAGTCTCCAAAAGTGGACGGGATGTCAAGTAATTATTCTCTCGTAGGTTTTCCCAATCAGCTTGAGAGCGCAGTGGGACGGTAGCTAGTTGGTAGACAAAGTCCCTTGCCCGCTTCAGTAGGGCGATTACATGTGCTATTTTCCAAATCTCTGGAGGGCAGAAAAGTGCCGGGTTATAAAAGGTCAAGAAACTGCACAGCAAATGAAGTTGCCAGGTGCCTTAGTATTTCATATTGAACATTTTCTGGCCCAGGAGCAGACTGTGAACATTACTGCACGGAGAGCCACTTTACAGCTCAGACAGTGTAAAAGGCCTGTTATATGAAGCCTCAAGTGCACCAGAATGATTGGAAGTTTCTCTGCTGTTGGAGCTGTACTTCTTAAACGCCTCACTGCGGTTGTGTTTAGCTAGAAACGTCTTGAAAATGCTTCCAGAACATTCAGCTTGATCCTTCAAAGTGCAGGGAAAAGTGAATTCCGAAGGGTAAGTCGTCACCAGTAACCTTTCTAAAGCCGATGCCACTCTTTTTTGCAGACTTTGCAAAACTACTCCAAGGACGTCACATATGCTTTCTCCAGGAGCTTCCGTTCGCCTGACGTCTTTTAAGTTCCTAGAAGTTGGGGTATCTACAGAAAGATGCACCAAGCTTTGTTCTGGGACTTTCGCGTTGTTTTACAGTCATCATCTCACAATGGCTTGCATCTCTAGGAAGACGACCAGACTGTTTTAGGAATGCTCCAGTGAGGCTCACTTTATATAGCCTCTGTGACGCACTTAGTGTTGCTTCATCTGGGTTCATGTTTGAGATTTCAGAAGAATCAATCACTGCCCTCCAAATGAAAAAAAAATTAACCAAACTGCCTTGTCTAGTTTTCACCTTGGGGTCATTGCCAAAATAGAAGCAATTGATATTGAACTTTCCAAAACAACGGGGAAGATGATTACTCCCAAAACGGGTTATTCAAAATTTCCATGAAAAGCTTGAGAATAACCCGACTTGGTGTACAATGAGAAGGGTCAATGAGATGTAGATGATTGATGTGCTGCACTAAAAAAGGTAGGTTCACTCCCGTTGGGCTGAGGGCAAGCCCAGATTATGGCGACTAAGCCATGCTCCATCGACCCACCAAATGTGCGTCCTGACGAGGCACTGCCCCATGGAGGGTTGCGGTCGTTAAAATAACCTAAGACAAGAAAAGGTGGAGAGTAGGTTTGCAATTGACTCCTGTTCGCTGATTATGCCAGTGGGAAAATTAGGTGGCAAATAAATAAAAACAATCGTGATCATGCGGTCAATGAGGAGCCGCCCCGCCACAGCCTCCAAGAGCGTGGAAAGGGAGACTTTAAGGAGCAAGCCACTCCGCTCTGAACCACCACAGCACTGCTCCACGGGATGTGCGAGAGGATCCCCTACGATCCTTCTTCAACAATTGGTGTCGTATTAAAATACGCGTATGAGTGCTGCGTCAGGTGCGTTTCTTGTAAACTGAGTGCAATAGGTTTGAAGTCGTCAATAAAATAATTTATATCATGAATATTACGAATTATACCGCGGCGAGTTCCATTGCATCAAGTGAAACGTACTTATTGTTATAAAATGCAATAGCGCTCAAAGAATTTTAGACACTGCAGCGCTTTGTCGTTACAAGGAAAGTGAGATTTCATCGCTGGGATGCCGGTGCACGTTCTTATTTTTGTTTATCTTCTTGAATCTGCCGGTTCCTATCATCCTGGTCTGATAACACAGGATTTGATCGCTCCGGCAGATTCCGTGCCCTCTGGCACCCGAGGCTTGCCAGCTGGCTTGTTCCCAGAAATGGGGTGGTCAAAGGGGCTGGAGGTTATCCTGCGCTTAAAACCGAGGGCTGCAGGAGATGTTTCATGTGCACTAGGTACGGCACTGCCCTCACCCAGTTGTACAGCCTTCTGTCTTCCGGTGTTAGAGCGCCCGCACGAAGCTCATGTGACGTCTGGACGGTCGGTGCTCCTTGCGGGGTCTGGGAGCGGGTGTTCTGTTCCCCCTCCCAGGAAGACTAGACCTAGCCGGTCTGGACAGATATGGCGGCCGCCGACATGTCCTGAGCAGGGGGACGCCAGCTGGGCACCCTCTTTGCTAGAGGGGAAGGCTGCAACCCCGAGGATGGGTTAGGAGCCCGAGGTACGGCCGCCAATGCCTCCGGTGTGTCTGGGTGGCCTTGTGCTCCGAACGCAGTGCGGGCCCTTACCGCTACCTCGAGAAAGAGTCCTTCGCGAGAAATGCCATGCGCTTTTCGCCTCTTCTTATCTGAGGTTCTACTTTTCCCTAAATGTATGAATTTTTTTTCTCCTGCTTCAAACAGGACAAGTGCATGAAAAGGTAGGGTGGGCGCCATTGCAATTGATGCACTTGGCAGTCTCTTCACACACGTCAGCAACGTGTTCTACGTGATCAGCACTTTGAGCAAGTCTCATACCCACGGCAGTTTCGCGACCCGTTGCCAAACCTTTGCCACCGGAAACAGCGCTGGGGATTGGCCACGCAGGGTCAAACACGGCAGTACAAACACCCGCACCTTCAGGGTTTTTATGCAGGGTATGCCGCTCAAAGGTCACCGTGACATGTCTAGTGGGAGACTCTTTTCCATCTCGGCGGAACATAATCCTCTTCACGGCAACTGCACAAGCTGGTTGCAGCCCCTCGAGGATTTCATCCTCTGTGCATTCAATAAGATCTCCCTTGGACAGCAAGCCACTCACGGTGTTCAGATTTATGTGCTGGACTGACAGTTACTTCGATGTCGACGATTTTTGTTAGTTTCAGAATTGCAGCGCTTTTTATTTATTTATTTATGAATACTACTAATCCTCATCGGAGGATTTTAGTAGGGTGGTACAAAACACAGATGCATAACCATAGTGCAGAACAAACAGTTATACAGAGGGTAAAATATATGAAACAAACGGAGTGGATGAGACATGGTATTTTCACATCATGAGCGCTTCGACATCATCCATGAACTGTTTTAGCGAGCTAGCGCGGACAACGTGTCCGGGCAAACTGTTCCATTCCTGGACTGCTAGCGGAAAAAATGAAAATTTAAAACAATTATTTTTAGGTTGGAACTCTCTGAATAATTTCCCATGGTTTGAACGGGTTTCTCTTCCATCGTGGGGAATAAGGTACTTAGATTTTTCTATTTTAGTCAAGTTGTTGGCTATTTGGTACATTAGCTTTAATCTCGTGAGCTTAGCTCTTTTTTCTAATGGCTGCACGCCGAGCACTCTACACAGCTCAGATATTGAATCACGCGTGCCAAACTTATTAGTAATAAACCTTACAGCGAGCTTCTGCACTTTGTCCAATTTTTGTATGTTGGTTTTTGTGAAGGGGAACCAAACAGGGCTGGCATATTCAAGCACAGGCCGAATAAGTGTCGTGTAGGCCAACAGTTTGGTATCGCGGGAAGCGTATTTTAGTCGCCTTCTTATGCACCACAATTTCGTTAGCGCCTTTTTGGTCACTGCGTCTATGTGCATGCCCCAGTCCAGATCACTCGTGAACAGGACACCCAGGTACTTGAACTCATGAACGTTTTGTATAGTGTTTCCGTTGATCTTATAAGAATGATTGAATATGTTTTTCTTCCTACTTATGGACATGGCTACTGTTTTGTCTGTGTTAATAAGCATCTGCCATTCTTTACACCAGTCCGAGATCTTGTCTAGCGCGCTTTGTAATTTTAAGTGGTCCGAAGAATTTGTTATTTCAGAATATATTATACAATCGTCAGCAAAGAGTCTAACGTTGATGTCGATGTTATCAGTTATATCATTAATATAGAGCAGGAAGAGAAGAGGGGAAAGTACTGAACCCTGAGGTACTCCTGAACACACGGCCTTATTAGCTGAGCTATTTCTGTTAATTTGCACGAATTGAGATCGTCCAGAGAGGTAGTCCTTAATCCAATTTACAACTTGTCCGTCGCCTAGGATTTTCGTTAACTTGAAAATTAGTTTATTGTGGGAGACTCTGTCAAACGCTTTTGACAGGTCTAGAAAGATGACATCCACTTGGCTTCTTCGATTTATAACCGAGGAAAAGTCGTGCACGCTTTCAATTAACTGAGTGACGGTTGACAATCCGGATCGAAAACCGTGCTGGCATACACCTAAAACGTTGTTTTCTTCGACGAAATCAGTGATATGCTTTAGGATAACATGTTCCAATAATTTGCAACATGTTGATGTAAGTGAAATTGGCCTATAGTTTGAAATGCTCTCTCTGCTGCCCGATTTATGAATTGGAATAACTTTAGCTTGCTTCCAGTCGGGTGGAATTTTTGATTCTTGCAGCGATTTCCTATATATTAGTGATAAGTATTTCGATATCCATTCTGCGTACCTTATCAGAAATGCGTTCGTAATGTTATCTGGCCCGGCGCTTTTTTTAGGGTCAAGATTAAGGAGAAGACAGAGTACGCCGGCCTCAGATATTGTTATGTTGCCCACGGTATTTTGTAATTGCCTATTCATGTAGGGTGGCACAACGCCGTTGTCGCGTGTAAAGACTGAAAGGAAATAGTCATTGAAGTTGTTAGCCTTGTCCTGGCCATTGACGATTACTGTATCGTTTATTACTTTCGCGCGCGGATTTAGGTACCTCCAAAATTTATCTGGTGCTGTTCTGATGAAGGAATAAAGAGTTTCGTTGTAAAACTTCTTTTTAGCACACTTTATTTTGCTCCCCAGTTCTTTAGTTAAGTTTGTGATTTGTTCTTTCTTCGATGCACTTTTCCTAATCTTTGTTTGTTTTTGGAGTCTGTTAATTTTTCGCTTGATATGTATAATTTCACGCGTTATCCAAGGATTTCGCTTAGCGGTTCTTTTAATTTTAGTCGGAATATGGGTATTCATACAATGGGAAATTATTGACTTGAAGGAATTCCAAAGGTCATTTGTGGAACTATCTGATCGTAAGAAAAGTTCATAAAAAGGGTCAAAGTGAAAATCGAAACAATCCAGGATGGCTACATCATCAGCCCGATTTAAGTCTAAAACTTGAATAACCTTGCTGGTATTTTTAGGAACCGTATCTAGTCTAAGCGAGGCTACCACGATGTCATGGTCAGATATTCCGTCAACGATGTTCACGTCTAGTTCTTTTAGAAAGTAGCCGCTCACGAATATCAGGTCAAGGACACTTTGCGAGGAAGCCTGTGTACGTGTAAAGTCTGACACAATCTGGGTCAACTCATAACTAAAGCAAATATCGCACATAGGATTTGTTCCGCCAAGGCATGCTAAGGGGTCTTGAGGTTCGGGCCAAGTAATTTCAGGCATATTGAAATCTCCCGCCAGTATTATTTTATCATTTGGCTGAACGTTCGATTGCATGTACTTATACAGAATGTCAAAAAAATTGGCAGATTCGTTGGGAGGCCTGTAAGCAGCACCAACGTACAGGGTAAAATCATTAAACCAGAGTTTACACCATAATGACTCAATGCCTGTCACGTCCGGCATCGGCGTGGCTTTAAAACACGTTTTGTAAAAGATAGCTACCCCTCCGCCGCGTGACTGTCGATCTTTTCTTATTACAAAGTAGTTTGGTATATCAAGCTCGTTATCTTGAATATGCGACGAAAGCCAGGTTTCCGTCACTATCATAACATCTGGATCGTGAGTCATGGTTATGGCCTCAAACCTTTCCAACTTGTTCAACAGGCTTCTTGCGTTAACGTTTAGTATTTTTATTGCAGACTTTTTAGTATCAGCCCTCGGACGCAGTCATTCGTGCGTACTGCTTCCAGGCAGGGGAGTGATGTCGTTTTTGTTTTCATCCCACGCGTACATTTGGTCATTTATTTTCACTTTGTCGAAGCGCAGAGTTACCTTATCTCCGGACGTTTTGTTTTGTTTCGTTCGCTCCAGCAGCTTTTTTCTGACTTCTTGTACGTTTTTCGAAAAGTCTTCGTTTATCGAGAATTTGGATCCTTTAAGCTTCTGACAGTTTCGTAGGATTTTCATTTTGTCTCGAAAATCTAAAAGTTTCAAAATGACGGGGCGGGGCTTTTCAGGCGAGAATTTACCGATGCGGTGAATTCTTTCGATAGGTACAGGTTGTAGCTGCAAGCGATCTTCTATTATTTCTTTTGTAACCCTTGCTTCAAGAGTGCTGCTGTCATTGCGTCCAGATTCTTCAATTCCATAAATTATTAAGTTGTTCCTACGACTACGGTTTTCTAAGTCGTCATACTTGATTTTGAGGTCGTTTAGACTGGTTTCAAGAGCTTGTACCTTCGCGACGCAAGTATCAAGTTTTTTTGCATCATTCCCAGCTCTTTGAGGCTGGCTTCAATATTGTCTAACCTGATTGACGTAGTCTGTTGGTTTGTTTTAATTTCCTTGAGCTCGCTACCCATTGCGTTCAGCTTAATCATTACATCCTCCAGGGTAATGGGGCCGGGGTTGCTCTCAACGTCCCCGCAGAGCATAAGAAGCTTTTTCAACAGTTTGAAAACAGTGCACAAAACAACAAGTTGGCTCCGTGGGCACGGCAGCAGGACTAAGCAAACGTCGTTACTTCTAATTGAATATGTGTGACCCTCTCTTACCTGCATGAAAAACAGGAACGGGTTTGTGGCCGTCATCCTTGCACAGCCACCGTGCCCACGAAGCGTACGTTCCCGGGGAATCGCCTTTATACGATCCAGCGTCGTTGATGCATCCGTCGATGCCGTTGACGATTGGTGAAGATCGCCGAGGAAACGTAGTTGCACAGAAGTATCCAGTCCATGGTACGACGTCGGCAGCAGTTTCACTGTCGGGGCGTCTAATACAGTAAAGCGTCCATCACGAAAGGCAGAATATCGATGGTCCTCCGTGAGATGACCAAGCGAAAATGCGGTCAGCACCTGCATGAAAAACAGGAACGGGTTTGTGGCCGTCATCCTTGCACAGCCACCGTGCCCACGAAGCGTACGTTCCCGGGGAATCGCCTTTATACGATCCAGCGTCGTTGATGCATCCGTCGATGCCGTTGACGATTTGTGAAGATCGCCGAGGAAACGTAGTTGCACAGAAGTATCCAGTCCATGGTACGACGTCGGCAGCAGTTTCACTGTCGGGGCGTCTAATACAGTAAAGCGTCCATCACGAAAGGCAGAATATCGATGGTCCTCCGTGAGATGACCAAGCGAAAATGCGGTCAGCACCTGCATGAAAAACAGGAACGGGTTTGTGGCCGTCATCCTTGCACAGCCACCGTGCCCACCAAGCGCTATGCCCTTTGGTGCTGACCTCTACAACAAGGTCACCCAAGTGGAGCTTTTCGCCTTGGAGTGGAAACCAACAAGCTTATCTAACACCTTAGCTACAACAAAGGGTGAGATCTTCTGTGCGGGCTCCTGTTCTTCATTTGAATGTACAACAAAAAACTTCGTGAAGTTTTCGGTTCCGGAGCTTTTTCAGTGGTCAGATTTTCAGGGCAACGCCTTCTCAGCGTTTGCGCTGAGTTAGGTATTGAAGGGGTGCAATGAGAGGCGAACTTTGTTCGGAATCTGTGATGTCCCGCCCACCACGGAGCCCAACGAGGGAATAAGTAACGCACCATAAGAAAAGGGCTCTGCTGGAGGCGTTACGATATTAGCACTGCCCAGGTACTACAACCAAGTGTGGTTCTGGACAAGGGGTCTGTCGTTACCCAAGGTTAGCCTTTGCCGCCAAAGAAGTTGAAAACGGAAACAAGAGAAATGAGAAGAGTGAAAAGAAGAAGAAGGCAAGGGTGAAATAAAGGAGGGGAAAGTAGAAGAAGTGGTGACTGACTGAATCATCATGGTCGGGCCAAGCCTGGACACCCGTCTACGAGAAGCAGAGGCCGAAGTGATGTATTTCCTCACCTGGGGGCCCCGAAGGGTCGAAACCTATCCCGGGCTCGGCTCAACCACTAAGATGCCCCTTTTCCCCGGACACTGGAAAGCCACACACAGCCAGATGTGGGCGGGTGTGCCCGCAAGGCTCGGAGTCCGTGGTGACGCCACTCACCAAACACCTGCTCTCTCGGGTGCCACCTACGGGGCGCCGATACCTTGCCGCTATCGAAGTAGTTAAGCGCTTTTAATGACGTACTTTTAGGTTTTAAGGAGTTCTCAGGTATACGGCCCAGGCGGCTCGAATAGGTAGTAGTGGAGACGCTCCCACAAAACCTTCGGCAGATCTGACATTTATTTGAGAAACAAGTGCTCTTTTTTCATCCAAGGTATCAGGGATCAAGGAATGTCGGTCCCGTATAAGCATCTTTCTGGAGGCACCTGAGTTGGTTTTTGGAAGTGAGACTTTTAAATTGAGCGCTGCCCATTGCGGGTCCTAAATTACAAGCAAAAACAATGGCCAACCGGAAGCAAACATTCTCCCCCAGAATTTCAGCCATATTTGTTTTTGTTTACCTCGGAAAACCCCGTATAAACATAATAAAAGCCTGGACCATAAAACGCAATATGTTTAACAATCTGGAAATTTTTTAAACTGGCATTACCATTCAATTTCCACTTCTGAATTCATTCGAGATCTCCACAAATATGTGCACGTTCTGGGAGCTACAATGAAGGGTAGCTGATCAAGGTGTCAAGCGTTTTTATTCTGCAAAAGGAGGCTTTTAATGAAGTTCCATTAACTGAGAAAGAGTAATCCGAATGTGGGGAAGAGGGCATATACCTCGGGAGACAATTCAATTTATGTCATCTGGGATCATTTCAAAATACGCCTTTCGTTTTAAGAAATATAAGATCCGTTCAAAAGCGCCTGCCTTTCGTTATTCCTCTGGAGGTTCGGTGAAAATGGGCAGAAGACTCTACAGAAGCCATTATTTCACCCTACAGCAGTCTGCACCTCACGCAATGCCTCCGTTATTGAATTGCTTTTACCCAGCAGAGAAAACAATACAAGGAACAAGAAACAAGCAATAATACAGGAAAAAGGAGCGAAAGAGGCACGCCAAGAATTCGCTTTCATAATGAAGAGTTTACTTTGGAGACCGGTCGATTCCCCATGAATGGGAGCGCGGAGCCTTCAATTGTGACCCCGGCTGTGCCGAGGAAGCCGCCGTTTGCATTCGCTATTTTTCGCTTCAGACGTTTTATTTTATTTCTTAAAGCCATGAGCAGTTTCTTTTCCTTCTTTTTTTAGAAAGAGCGAGGTGTGTATGAGTTCGGAAACACGCTTTTGCATATCGGGCATAATTTTTTAACAATGGGGAAACCACTCCCACATATAGCGAAGGTTCAATGAGCCAATACGGCAATAGTGAGTTTAAAAAGTGCACTTTTGATTTTAAATTTTGCTATGGAACTTCACTGTAGTGTGAACTGAAGATCGGAGATGTTTTATTTTTCAAATCTTGTTAGGTTGTTTATTGTACAGCGAGGATTCAATTAGTTTGGACCCCTTAAATAAATATCGTATATTAGTTACACATGATGCGACGCTATAATTTACCTCACCAATCTGGCAACGGGATGCGTTCATGCTTTGATAATATACAAATAAAATTTTCTTATGCAATTATGTAAAAAAAAAAACAGAAACAAGGAAAGGATTGTGCTTTGGAGGCAAAAAAAAAAAAAAAAAGCGAGTCAAGTGTTCGTTCCTTTCCCTCAAATGCATAGCCGCTTCAATTTACCTTTAAAACAAGACTACCCTGCTCGAGGGTTCATTCACGACTGGCACCCTAAAAGCACCAAGAGCGCTTGTTGATAGAGATGAGCATCGTACCGGTGTGTGTTCGTCTTATTGTTTTTCTTTTAATTTTTAAGCGATCCCCCTGCAATAAATCCTACCGGTGATGCAATTTTTTGTTTGTAAATAAAACAATAATAAAATCAAAATGCCGGGAGCAAAATATAAATATTTGCCTCGGCATTCAATATTGGGATACATCCCATGTTCCACGGTTCTTTGAGAAGAAATTTTGTTTTTGTCAGTGGAATTTAGGAGCTTAAAAAGCCGAAAGAAGCCGAGGTAAAGCTAAACTTTACTTTGTTTGGCCAGAGCTGGGTATCTTGGCCCCAGGGGGTAGAAACGGGAACAGAACGCGGCACATTTTGAGCACTGACATCAGCGGTCCCCAGAGAAAGATCGAGAAAGAAAGCGACAAAAGAGTGGCCAGAGGAAGCAGAGAAAAAGTTAGGCGTGTTCGTTTGGCCGCGACTAGATCGAGTTGCTCGAGTGCTTGTCAACGTTATTTAGTCTCATACAATGCGCGATTCCGGTGTTTTCTTGCAAAGTCAGCAAGAAAACAACAAGGTACATACCTTAGAGGTGACGTTTTGCTGCTTCTTTGTGCTTATTATTGAGCTATATAGGTCCATTGCGACTGCCGATTTGGACTGCCGATGTCCGCGTCCATGCCCCGCTGTTTCCAAGCGACGAGAATGCATGGGATCTTTTCCTCTAGATTATTACATTAACCGAATGTTTGGCGCAAATTCGCCAAACAAGTGCTTAATGTAGGCTTCATGGCTGGTAGCTCCGTCTTCATCTGGCGTCTTTGGAACTAAACCGCACAGCAAATGTCAGAGTTGGTTTCACTTCTGGTTGTTCTGGTTTCGATCTGGCAATTCCGTTTTGGGCGTGAATTGCCAAATAAGCAGCAAATTTAGGCTTCACTGCTGTTTCCTTGGTTTATACGTGGCATCTCTCGCTCATGTCTGGCTCTTTAGAAATTATGTTGTATGTTGCGAGCAAAACCAAAAGCTATTAAAACATGGATGTAGAAAGCTTCTGGCGTTCACGATGAGAAACGCCAAAGGAATTCACTCTGGCACTAACTAGCGCATTGGAGCAAAACCGTATGAGGTCCAAGTGAGGCTCCTGTGATTACCAAGCTTCTGCCAAAGTTAGGCGCTTTTTTGAAGTGCTACGTATATTATGCATGAAAGTTCAATTAACCTTAATCCTAAGCTCGATTCGGCTTCATAAATTATAAGAAGTATTATTTTTGGTTTATGACTACCAGCGCGAATGACCCTAGACTTCGTCGACAAAGAGCTTTTGATGCTCGCTCACATTTAGCTGAAATTCCTAACTCTGTAGCAGAGCAATTTACTGATGCTCTTAGTTATTATATTGATATCGACAATTTAATCTGGCAAGGGTAATTCTCAGTTCCTTAAAAATTAATCTCAACCTGGTCTGGTCACCAGTAAATTGAAGTGCCTCTTTCGTTTCCCGCATGTTGTGGATGCTCGCTCTGAATTGAAATTGCGGACACGAGCTTCAGCGTGCAAGAAAGGTGGCGCTCGTATCGACTGGTTACGAACATAGGGCTGAGAGGTGAAAGTCGGTTTCTGTTTCATTGGATGCCTGACAGCATGTCTCATTTATCAACGCTGACTTAGAAGGAAAGCTGTTGGTTTTCTCCGCTACAGTTTTGTCAGGAGGTCGAACTTCTCACCTATTTTTATACATTTGGCTGACTAATCACTGTGTGTTCTATGTAGCAATAAAATGTACCAATACTTACGATTTTAGGGAGATCAAGCCAGCTGGTTTTTGTTATTATTCCGTTGCAATAGTCCCACCTTCCCCATTTTATATAACGAAGTATGGCGTACCGTTGACTTAATACTGGTTTGCGTAAGAAAGAGCAAAAACACTTTTTTATTCCTGGTACAGTAACCAGGTAGTTATTTCTTCGTTTAATTATTTTCTTTAAATTTAATCTCACGAACCACTTTTCACGTACGCGCAACTTCTTGACATTTTGTTACTTTAACTAAATTTAATTAAAAAAAAAAAATGTCACAACGCCGGGTCCCTTTGCATCTGACGGCCATTATGCATGTGGCTGCTCTTAAAAGTACCTTTATGAATTACCTCAGCATCTACCATTGACGTTCATTTAATTTCGTGGGAAGCAAACTTTGGATAGAATGTACCGGACACAATTTTTTCGTCTTCTGTCACAGTCATATTTTTTCTTTCGGAAATGTTACGGATATTTTATGTTTTCCGGATAATAAACAGCAGCTGATATTCTTCTGGAGTTAAACATAAAATATTGACGTTTATATCTATAAAAGAAAGTCTAAAAATACCGCCTGCAGCGCAGCCTTAACGTCTTGACAAAGAGATACAAAATATGTTAGTTTAGGTCTCGGCGGGCTGACTTTGTAGGACCTTAAAAGACTACTCTGGGCAAACATGACAGCGAATAATCTGTCATACCTATGCTTTTTAGAAAGTATTTTTATACAGAGTTAGGTCCTTCGTAAATGCGGCCATTGAAATCCAATAGTATCCTTGGTTAAAGTGGCCATATCAGGCATCGTTGCGATAACATGGCAAGCGCTACAAAAATGATTTTCTCGTCTAACTGAGTTCAGTTACATTTTATTACAAACCTGAAAATATATCCTGTTTTTTATTCATAAACTACGTTTAACCCATTCAAAGCTTATTTATAACAACTATTCGGAGATGCTAACTGTATTAAAAATTTGCCAGTGTTCAAACTATGCATAGATGCGATGGTTGCTACTCATTTCTGAAGCTAATGACGCACTACATCCGGCAGTGCTCATAAAAAAAAACTAATGATTTAGTTATGATCGTTAGCGCCGTCTCCATTTCTATTCTTCCCTTCTCATATAAATATCACTACGCGAATTCAAGACAGGCGTACAATCAAAGCAAAAACATTTAAATTAACATTTATATGAGCTCGTAATTTAAAACAAGATTTCAGACATGAAGTAGTAAACGTGTCTGTATAACGTTATGAATAATTCATTGTGTTCTTTAAACAACATATATAAATGGCGCGTTCAAGCTTGTGCTAAATTTGAGTTTTCCATTCAAACTTTATTACTCGGCTGCTTCGTAGAACTGTTTTTTATAATCGCATTTGTTAGCAGTTACAAGGAGCACATTATTGTTTCGTTACTTGCATTTGTTAGAGACATGGTCACTAGACAAGATGAACTAAGACTCAAAGGGCCGAGAAACGTTTCACGCCGGCTATTACCTGCGTCAGAACGCAGTGTTTCTCGACCAGTGTTCGCAGTGGCTATCCGTACTCCTGGCATAACCTTTTTTTTTTTTTTAGTGACTAAAAATTTGTGTTTTTATCAAAGTTCCTTTTCGGGCATTCGGGCATGTGATATCTTCTATGATCTTTGTAGTTTTCTAAAAAAACGCCCTAACGTCATTTATGAGAATGTGAAGGAGCCGTGTAATTTGCACTAGAAACCAAAGCCATGAACCCTTCGTAGTGGTTTTCTCGAAATCTTGGAGATTGCGCATAGATCGTTGGACCACGGGAGCGAACGTGGACGAGGTTTACGTAGTACATTTTTACGTTCTTCCAGGATGAAAGACATCTCCGTGCTCTTTCCAAACAGCGATTTGCCGATATAATATAAAATATTACTGCAAATTAACTTCCTTCGCATATAAACCTTCATGGGCGCAATGACCTAGGGTTTCAACAAATTATAGTAGTCCGGTCACTGATTGTTGTGGGAAAATTAATTCCCATCAGTGTCTAGGAAATTAAGCTGTTGCCCTTGCACCATGAACGTAGGATGTAATGCCTCGTATCTTCATTTTCTTCACGAGACTGCGAGTACACAACTTGCTTTGTTTGTGTGCTCTCCCGATAAAGAGCGACTGGCAGCAAAAAATACCAGAATAACATCGGCTCGTGCACGGTGTCTGGATGTGCGGCCGGCGAAATTTTATGCGAGATAATTTTTTCTTTCTAGAGGTCTATTGGAAGGTCACATCAAGAGCAAGGTGTGAAGAGGTGGTGCATAAGAAGAAATAGCAACCAGTCGAACCCGTCGGGTGTTCGTCGGGCGTTGATGACTGACATTAAACAATAACGAGACCCACAATGTTTTGTTTAAAGTCATCGCATTAACCACGCATTTATTCATTCCAAACCTTGCTCACTTGTATAAAAATATATTATAAACTACGAAACAAAACGTTTATATGCATTAATTTGATGATAAGCACCAGACGATTACAGTGATACCTGGTGTATTCATGTTCAAGATAGTTGATGTAAACGACAATATCCGGCATTTTTGTTGATGCGGAGTCAATTTGTCAACATGTCGGTATAAATGCCGTCATTACTATGGTCGCCACGGTTGAAGATGTGTCCAGAAGAAATAGCTCGAGGAAACAAAGCGAACATCGCCGATATCGCGTGCGTCCGCTATGTGTTCCGCGCGATGAGGAATGTTCATTTCTAAATGCAAAGAAAAGGCCAAGAAACGGCCAACGAACTGGCGCAGGAAGAAGCCCGGGAAAAAGCCAAGGATAAAGCCAATGAAAGAGCCAAGGAAATAAATTGTCATGACAACAAAGCAAAAATACCTACTCAGCGTCAATGTACACAAACGTACATTGACGCTGAGTAGGTTTAGTTGGAGTGTTGAAGCGCATTCACTAAGGGAACTTTTTGGACAGGCATTTATGAACGTCTCTATTTTTATTTTAAACGAAAAATATCACCATTACAGCATGGCTTCCTGAAAGGTAGATCGATCGAGACTAATATGAGTGTCTTCCTTGGATATACCGGCCCTTTAGTAGCCAACCGTGGTCAAGTAGACACTATTTATTTTGACATGTCAAAGGCTTTCGACAGGGTTTCGCACAACATACTTTTGTCAAAATTAAAAAAAATATGGCTTATGCCCTACTTACTGTTCATGGTTTTCCAGCTACCTGGGAAACCGCCAGAATCAAGTCAGTTTCTCAGATTGTTTGTCCGGGCCGTTTTTATCATTATCTGGTGTGCCCCAGGGCTCTAACCTTGGGCCGTTGTTATTTTTAGTGTTCATCAACGACTTGCCGTCGCAGGTGCTGCACTCCAAAGCATTATTGTACGCAGATGACTTGAAGCTGTTCAGGAGGGTAGAGAATGTACAGGATTGTCTGTTGTTACAAAACGACGTATGTTCAATTGAGCAGTGGTGCATAACAAATAGACTACAACTTAATCTCAAGAAGACTTCAGTCATGTCAATCAGCAGGAAACACGAGAGCATAGTGTTCAGCTACAACCTTTCCGGAGGGCACATAAAGCGTGTATCTCTTGTACGGGATCTTGGTGTTCAAGTGGACTCCAGGCTGTTTTTTCATCAACATGTGTCACAGATAGTTAATCAAGGCCTGCGATGTCTTGGTGCGGTGTCACGGATAACTAGAAAATTTAGAAGCCCTCATTGTGTTCTCTCTTTATATTGTTCACTTGTCCGGCCGCGTTTAGAGTTCGCATCCGTAATATGGAACTCTGTTTCTCTCGGCTACAGCAATGTAATCGAAGAGGTACAGCGGAAATTTATTCGTATTGTATACGATAGGCACATTGGTCGTCGGCGTTTTTACAGCTATAGCTCGGTATTAGCAGACATAGGCCTCCAGTCTCTTCACGACAGGAGGCTTGCACATGATATGAACTTTTTGAGAAAAGTTGTGCATGGCACTCTTGATTGCGACGAGTTGTTGTCATCATTGTGCTTCCGTGTCCCATCTGGGAAGGCGTGTAAATGTATTCACACATTTTATACAGATATTCATTCAAAGTGTCCAATGACTCGGTTACAAGATACATACAATTCAATGTTTTTACAAGATGACATATTCACTTGACTTTATCTTAGTGTGCCCGTGGCAACCATTTTTATTTTTAACTAACTAGGATTTGATGACGCGTCAGATTGATTTCTATTGTGCTCCTCGGCAACCACACTGTCCTATGTAATACCCTTTTTATTGTTAACGCCACTGTGCGAAACATGACAAAGTGTACTGTCCTGTAGGCCTCACGGCTGTTGACCGGCACTAAATAAACTATCTATCTATCTATCTATCTATCTATCTATCTATCTATCTATCTATCTATCTATCTATCTATCTATCTATCTATCTATCTATCTATCTATCTATCTATCTATCTATCTATCTATCTATCTATCTATCTATCTATCTATCTATCTATCTATCTATCTATCTATCTATCTATCTATCTATCTATCTATCTATCTATCTATCTATCTATCTATCTATCTATCTATCTATCTATCTATCTATCTATCTATCTATCTATCTATCTATCTATCTATCTATCTATCTATCTATCTATCTATCTATCTATCTATCTATCTATCTATCTATCTATCTATCTATCTATCTATCTATCTATCTATCTATCTATCTATCTATCTATCTATCTATCTATCTATCTATCTATCTATCTATCTATCTATCTATCTATCTATCTATCTATCTATCTATCTATCTATCTATCTATCTATCTATCTATCTATCTATCTATCTATCTATCTATCTATCTATCTATCTATCTATCTATCTATCTATCTATCTATCTATCTATCTATCTATCTATCTATCTATCTATCTATCTATCTATCTATCTATCTATCTATCTATCTATCTATCTATCTATCTATCTATCTATCTATCTATCTATCTATCTATCTATCTATCTATCTATCTATCTATCTATCTATCTATCTATCTATCTATCTATCTATCTATCTATCTATCTATCTATCTATCTATCTATCTATCTATCTATCTATCTATCTATCTATCTATCTATCTATCTATCTATCTATCTATCTATCTATCTATCTATCTATCTATCTATCTATCTATCTATCTATCTATCTATCTATCTATCTATCTATCTATCTATCTATCTATCTATCTATCTATCTATCTATCTATCTATCTATCTATCTATCTATCTATCTATCTATCTATCTATCTATCTATCTATCTATCTATCTATCTATCTATCTATCTATCTATCTATCTATCTATCTATCTATCTATCTATCTATCTATCTATCTATCTATCTATCTATCTATCTATCTATCTATCTATCTATCTATCTATCTATCTATCTATCTATCTATCTATCTATCTATCTATCTATCTATCTATCTATCTATCTATCTATCTATCTATCTATCTATCTATCTATCTATCTATCTATCTATCTATCTATCTATCTATCTATCTATCTATCTATCTATCTATCTATCTATCTATCTATCTATCTATCTATCTATCTATCTATCTATCTATCTATCTATCTATCTATCTATCTATCTATCTATCTATCTATCTATCTATCTATCTATCTATCTATCTATTTTGCGAAACTCAAATGTTTCGCAGTAGGCAAATTTAGACGCCAGTTTGACGCGAAATGAAGGTGAAGTATCGGCTTGCGAGAATAGTTACTAGATTCCTATAACACGGCGCTTCAGTTAGAAGCCAGCTAGAGTAACCAAACATAAAACCATCTAATCAGCGCCATTGTTCCGTGCTACGGCTAAAGAGCAGCGCGTGCTTCCGCCCACTGCATCCGCCAGAATCAGATGTTCTGCAGAAAAGCGCAATACTGTGGCTGGGATTCACATCACCTCGTCATCATCGCTGGGTGTATGAAATAAAGATGCGAAATACACACAGCAAGAAGAGACACTGTGCTTTATTACGAGAAATAAGAAAAACAAATTTGGGGCTCGAACCCACGCTGTGAAGGTGGTTGGCCAGTCAAGCTGTGGTATCAGCTGGAACGATTGCCCACTGCACTATACCTAATCATTCAAGATAGAAAAGTAAATGCACTGTACCAAAACTTTTTTATATCGACCCTTTTCTTTGCAAACGCCACCAGGCGGTGCTCCAGTCTATGACGTCCGAGTGAACTTCCGGCTTATAAAAAGAATGAACAAAGCCGCCTGGCCACCGCTGCCTGAAATGTGGATTAAACATTTACCAACCAATTTTCCAGGTGAATGCCAAACGAACGAAGAAGCTGGAAATCTGTTAAAATGTTCGAATTTTGTATAAACCAACTTGCCTCCTCCAAGACGTTAAATTGTAAAGACGAATGCCCTCGTTAAATCTCAGATTTTGTTGTCCGTGTAGCATTTATGTTTTCCAGCACTGGTGACATAAGCAAGCTCGACAGGCTTGCAAAGTCGGAGTGACGGAAGTCGCTTGAGACGCAAGCGGCAGTTCATGTTTGTATGCAGCAAAGGGGTCTATACGAAAGACTTTGTACTCTGCCGTTGCCGCGGCAGCTTATGCAACCACAATTTTTACCGGGAAACGCATGCGGGGAGACCAACGTGCTTCGGATAGTTCGCGCTCATCTTACTATCTATCATGCGGTTTTGACACTTGTTTTGTAGTTTTCTTAATGAAACAAGTGTCGAAACCGCATCATAGAAGAAAAGGCGTGCGAGATGGTTTTCTGTCGACTACTGTTCTGTCGCCGGGCACAAAAAAGTTTGACCAACGAGTCATATACAGCTTCGCTGTAATAAAGACGAGTTAAAAAGTGTTTTCTCACGTTGTCTCATATTGTCACACATTGTTGGTGCCTTATTATTATGGCGTGATGAACTTCCCCAGCAAATAAATCTTAATTTAGTTTAATAGACCTACTTCAAACCGAGAGAAAACAACGAATGTCAAAGCATAGGTAAATATTCTCGGGTGTTGCTTCATTTTTTAAACCTGTTAAAGATTCGTTATCCATAATCGCCATTTCTACATGCAGCGCTTGTAGTCGCAGCCTATATTTGTAGTACCACGTGCCTCAACGTACCTGCTGCTCGTCGCTAAAGCAGTGTTTGTTTTTCATTTTCTTCGGCTTCGGATACTAGAAGGTATCAGCCGAACTTAAGCCCTGCCAGTAGCTCGCTTTCCTCGGAGTTCATTGCTAACGTCCGCGTTTCGTCTTCAGAGAGATTAAGGGGAGTCGCTGAGTTTTCTGCAAAATCTGGCTCCAAGAGAGACGACTGTGCTCAAACTTGTACAGAGATGCGCGATGCTTTTCGACTTCATTCGGACTCCGCATCTCTTCAGCAAAACAGACTCGCCAAAAGGTGCATCTTGTAAAAACAAGCCTGTAAAAACGGCAGGTAAGCACTTTTCTTTTTTTAATCGAGATGTTTTTTGCATGGTTGAAGGACTTTACTGACCTACCGCACAAAAAAGAGCAGCTCTGATGCAACAGATGATTTTACTTGCTCTGCAACATCAAAGTTACTTTTGGATAAAGGCAAGCACCCTTAGACTGCTACATTATGCTGATAAAATGTAACTGACCACGGTGAACCTAATGATGTCATTTTTATGTCCTATTCCCACGCGCTTCGCCACGCGAGCACATGCGGGGCCAAATGTTTACCGTGCTTGGCTTTCGCGAGATGGCCCCAGGTTCGACTCCTGGGAGCGGACGCTTCTTTTATTTATTCTTTCATTTAAGTCGTTCTCGTAAGTTCGAGAGCCTCGACGTCTAATTGAGTTACCAATGTTCTACGCGTCGAACGTTCTACGCCGAATGTTCCAGAAGCCCACGCGTGTACATAAGGACTTCCGCGTGGCAAGCCGGTGTTAGTCTCGCCCCAGCGATAGATCCGGCTGTTACGTCGCCATCAACACCTGCGACGCTAGCCTTTTTTAATTTTGTTTTGGACTCAAGTTCGCCTCAGTAAAGGTGTAATATCCGTCAGTCATTCGTCGCCTCATCAATTGACATTCGTGACACTCCCTAGCTTCCGTAGTTCGTAATACAAAAAAAAGAAAAAGGAATCTCATATTGAGTGTTTGAGGACGTCATGTCCTTCGTTACAATGGAAAGCATGCATTCACATTTACCTAATGCTTACGATCTATTCTAACCATAGCGGCTTTCCTTTTAGAGCGCGGTTCTTAGATGCCCGTTTTTGCGCATAGAGGCGTTGCCATCGCCGTCGGCGTAACCGCCCCGCTAAATTTAGCGGGAAATTGAATTGTTGTTGAGGTCACATGGCGTCAATTTTCCAGCGAACTTTAGCGGGCAAGCTTTAGGAAGCGGGGAGGGTATGGAGTAGGAGGAGGACGATGGGAGGGTACGCCGAAGGAGGAGGAGGGGTGGGTACGGAGGAGGAGAGGAAAAGGAGCAGAAGGGGACGAGGATGAGGAGAGAGAGAGCAGGAGGGTAGGAGGATGAGGAGGGAGGAGGAGGAGAAGAGGAGGAGGGGATGAGGATCGGAGGAGGGGAGATGTAGACGAGAGGAGGAGATGAGGAGCATAGGAGGGGAGGAGGGCACACCCTCTGTACCCTCCCCTCCTCCTCCTCAAGAGATGCGCTGTGATTTCGCATTACTGAGATTTATAAACGTCTTTCATTTTTAAATGTGAGCTCAGGCAAAATCCACTCGGAATTACTATACTTCCGCTGATAAGAAAAACTGCATGCTTGAAATAAAATTTAAAAAAAACGCTTCAACTTCAAACTTAGTCAAAGGAGTGGACTAAACAATTACCGTGGAAAAAGTTATTGCGGTTTGGGTAGAACGTTTTCTACGCAAATGCCGTGGTAACTTCGAAAAACTATATTCCGTTTAATTTAAATTTAGGATCTTCATTAGGAACCTGATGACTAACCCTTTCAGCAACACCTGTCCGCCGTCGAAAAGCGACGGCGTGGCGAGTCGTCGTCCTACTTCCCCATAATTGACAGAACGTTCGGACGGTACTTGACAAACACACAATACAACTTAGCCTTCCCAGCGAACTCTCTACATCGACAGCGCTGTAGCCTGGCACTACTTTGCCATTTTTCCGATGCAGGACACGCCGGCTGCCGCGCTAACCGTGATAAATTCGGGGCATCGTTCAGCGACTGTCCCTTGGCCCACAGGAAAAAGAGCGGGGCAGCGCCGGGAGCCCGCTTCGCCACTCCCCAGGGGTACAGGCAGCGGAAAGGGCGGGAAGTGAACTTCATCACGCTCGGCAGACGTTTCGCGTAGATTGGGAAAGTGCTGTTGTTGTCTTTTGTTATTCCTGGCCACCAAGTTTCGTGAACACCGGCACTCGCTCGGTTGTTTATTCAGCAGATGGAGTCGCAGAGCAGCCTAAGTGCTCTCTATTTGAGCAGGAAAGTGTCGCGGTTGGAGACTCTATACTCGCGCCGTCTCTAGTCACACCGTTGGTTTCCGGAGGGAGTTGTGCCTCTCCGTGTCTCAGCTGTTATGGCGAGACTGGCCCATAGTTACTTGTACCAGGAAGATTAG
Source organism: Ixodes ricinus (assembly GCA_037355805.1). NCBI lineage: Eukaryota > Metazoa > Arthropoda > Arachnida > Ixodida > Ixodidae > Ixodes > Ixodes ricinus. Next base: position 209,075 of record JAZHYW010010581.1, on the reverse strand, counting down.
TGCATTCATTGATTTATTTTCTTTCTTCTATTGTGGTTCGTTATATTCTTGTATATGAAGATAAGCAGTGTTGCCATGGCTATGTATCGCCAACTATATGATTGCATTGCGACCGCTTTTCCACAAAAAAAGGAAAGGCGCTGTGCACAATTCTGCGCATATTTATGTGTTTGTTTATACCTCCAGCAAGGAATTCAAACCGTCAGGCAGTGTAGCAATCAAGTTACAAAAGCTAGAATAAAAAATAAACTGCACGAATATTAGCCACCCAAAAGACACGCATTTATGCGCATGCAATAATTCCGAGAAACTCTGTGGAGTGAGTGGATTTATGGCATGATTTGATTTTAATTTCATCTCAACAGGTTCAATCGCCTAGGTGGTGGTAGCTGTTGGTAGAGATTTAGTTTGTCGGTATACAATGAATCTCAGCATTTTGCTAAAACGCAATTACTACTCATGTTAAGGGATGATTGTACCATTCCCACTGTTTGGCATTGTCCTTAATAGTAGTGCAAATTCATTTACTAGTCTAGAAACTACTATTTAGCATACTTTATTATGCATACAATCTGAAACGTCTTGATGACTAAATATATAAACCTAGCCAATGCGATACAAGAATGTATTTAAATGTATTATGAATGAAATTCATACTCTATGAACAGAAGTATTTCTTTTCATTGCACAGATTTTATTTGAAAATAAATTCCTTTTTCAGGCTCGATGTATATCCGCTACTTCTTTATTAATGCTGCCAACCTCTTTCGAAATTTTTATAGGTTTGGAAAATCTGACACTTGCCTTGATAACATGGAAACTATTCCAGAAGTTTAACAGTATTCACAAGATCGGGTGGCAGGTCATTCCACTCAATATTTGTTCGACGGAAACAAGACAACTTCAATAAATCGTGTTTTTTTTTCTAAATATGGTGTTTTTTGTGTATTTTTTTTGTTTTCAGAGTGCTTACGTGACCTAGGAAAAAAATGTTAAATTATTTATATTTTTCCAAGATCGTCATTATGCGTACTGCTAGTGTCTGAACCTTTCAAATTTTGAAACGCAACATGTGCATCGTTCCCTAATGAAGCTCTGTGTTGCCACATTGGTCTTAACACAAGATTATTATGATAATAGATTTTTTCGGAGCAATCATATTTATTATACTTTCGAAGGAAGTCCTGCTTACTCATTTCTTTACCAGATATTCGAATAATGAGCGTATTCAAAATCTAGTCCGAGGTAATAGTCAAACCGAGGTACTTATACGAACATACTCTCATTAGTGATTAAAAAGCACAACAAGACGACGGACACAAAAGAAGACACAGACATAGCGCACTAATTAGGTTATAATTATCAACGAAATGATGAAACAGAAGGGCTTTTTATTTCGCGTAACTGACATACAAAGAGTTATTTGTTAATACAATTTGGAACCTCTGCCAGTCGGCACACCATCTAGAGAGTATTTCTTACCACGAATTTAGAGCTTCACAGCATTCAAAGCAGTTAAACTATTTTTGCTTCATTCTACTTTAGCTTTCCAGCAGGCGAGTGTAGAATGCCGCCATCAGCGTTATTCTTATAGGAATTAAGCAAACGTAGCACGCCAAAGAAACGCTTACCTTGGCATCAGTTTGTAAACCCCGGGGGCTTAACGGTTTTGCTCCAAGATCTTCATTAGTGCCAGAGTTTTTTTATGTTTTTTTATGGTTAGTCACATCATTGCCAGAATTCCACACATGTGTCAAAAGATGCCACGAACGAAACCGAGGGTAAGCATGAAGCCTAAATCTAACACTCGTATGACATTTTAGACCCAAAGTTGCCACGTGAAAATTAAAGAACCAGAAAGGGGATGGCGCCTAGCTCTGACACTAGTTTAGCGATTTAGTCCCATTGATGTCAGGTGGCATCCAAAGCGTACCAGCAGTGAAGCCTAACTTTGACACTTGTTTGGCGAATTAAGGCCAAGGTCGCAAGTATCTTGCCAAAGAAGGTCAAGTTTTGCTCTACCTTTGGATATTTGGGGCTTTTTAACGTCACAAATTCCCAGGCCAGAACCACACTTTGACACAAAGATTTGGGATGTCAAGATGTGGTTCGTTGAAATATAGGGTTTATTTATTATGCCTGTGACGCATTTCGTTTATAAATGGAATATATTTGTTACTTTGTTAGGGTCTTAGTGGTTTATCACGTATAAATACGTTTCACGAGAGTTTGGTCAACGTCGTTACAACGTTGGAGTGTACTAATCACACTGCTAGCACGGCGATTACTCTATTCTTTCCCTTATCTTTCTGGCGCAATTCGAGAAATTATTCGTCGGGACCTCATGGGCTCTACACCGGGAACGTTTCCGTGTGCGTGACGCACGAGCGAGAGTCCTTGTGCGTGGCCGTCGTGCGTCCAGGTAGCGCCCTCACCACTCGTTAATTTTCACTGAAAAAACTATTACTTTAAAAAAACTAGAGTAGTACACGAACTTGAATTTTTCAAAATAGCCGACTATTCTACGGATGGCCCTGGCGCTGAGAGATATCGTGACCTTCAACTACTGCATCAACAGGAGCCTATTGCTACTGGGATTGTAGTTTCGTAGATTTCTCTGCGTATGAAGTATTCTTCTTTTTTAGCTTAAGAGTTTTTTTTTAACTACTTGTAGGGACTTGTGCTCACTCAGTGAACTTATATGTTTAATTTATTTTATTATTTCTTTATTTGTATTTAGTAACAAATTCATAGAACATCCCGATGTTTCATTGAAATGATGTAGACATACGCAAAGCTGTATTTATTTCTTAAATAAAAATATAAAAATAAGTGTGGAAATTACGCACCTCTCAAATAGATACATAGAGAAGCCAAAATACCAATATTTCAGTCCGTGTTGGGCTAGCTATCTATGCTAACTTTTTTTTAGTCATTCATGCAAGCCGAATGAATACTTTCTGAAGTTTTCTGTAGATGTCAACATTTTTCTCTCACGACTTAAAAAGAAATGCAACTACCACATGAATGTTGCTAAAAAAGGTTATCGAAAAATTTCGAGCGTCTATTCGAAAAGATGTTTTGCCACAGGGCCCTAAAATGGGGAAAAGGAAAGTATCCATAAAATAAAATCTGAACAACAAAACGGTATGTTATGCCTCGAGGATGTTTCCGGAACACACAAGCACACTGATCAGCCCAAGCATAAAACAAGAAAGAAAGGGAACCTCCATATTGCACCGTCCGCCTTATCGACCTGTTGCCTGACTCGCGGCGACGACAGGTCTCCCCAACCTCGCCGCTTCCGGGGTACAACAAAGGCGGCGCCGCAAGCAATTCATCCGTTGATGCGACGAGCACCTTCTACAAAACATCCTTTAAAGACATCCAGAACAACCAGAAATCTAAAAGACACAGATAAAAAATCTCAACTGATTTCTAGCCCAACATTTCCTCCTCCCGTTGCAGGTGGATCGAAGCGATATTTCTCTCAGAACGCAGTGACGGCCTCACAAATACCTGGCGAATAAGAACAATAGTTTCCAGGCAACTCATAGGCATGGTGTTTTCGACATGGTCCGATGGGAATCACAAATACCGAGCGATAGGCTTCGTTACTTGAACAACAAATTACAGGATGGAATACACGAGAAAAGCTGACGTGGTTCTTTGGCAGAACCAGCAGCTGGAGTCCCTTCTCCGGAGCGCGGAGCAGCGTGCGTGGCGGCGCAGCGGCCTAATTTAACGCGAGCATTTCCTCCGCTACATGTCTTGAGCGAGACTGCGTGCCAAGGGCGTTTAGGCTTGCCCGCCTGGCGAAACGCACCACCGGACACGAGGCTCGACGTGTGCGGGGCCCGGCTGCTGCCACCTCCGAAGCGTACGTACTACGGTTCGCTTGACGCCTTCGTGGCGTTGAAGCGCGAAGGCAGCCGACCCGTGCCCGGCTCGGGGGCGAGTATACGAAGCGGCAGAGGGTAATGAAACAGGCGTGTCTGAAGTTTTCTGCCCTGTACAGCGAAAACTGCTTTCCTGAAGGGCCTCGTAACGAAAGATTTTGTACGTTGATGTTGCGTTAGCGTGGACATCGCCGTTCCGCAAAAGGATCGTTCATAATGTAAGTAGTGTATTATAACGAGACAAAAAATCATGTATTTACACACTCCGTCAATGAAAATTGCCTTTATACAAAACTTTTTTTGTTTTACTCGTAACATAAATATTTAAAAAGAATGCCGGGTGACCCTTACATAGGTGTTGTCTTTACTGTGTATTTAACAAGCACGGCGGACGTTAGACGGTGCAAGATTCATCACGATCCATCGGCTAATTAACTCAAATAGCCTAAAAATTTTTTTTAAATATTGATTTTATGAGTACTGTTACAGTTGCAGTTTTCAAGCCAATCACTAATAGTGGCTGGACCAATTTTTCTATAAAATTTGTGAAAAGGCAACGGTCTTTGAGATTCTCAATCCCAAGTCTTGTAAAGGTTTTGTCGGCTGTTCAAAAAGTGCGGGCATAAAAGCCCGCCTGATTATTTAGGGTGGGTTTCTCCGCATCATTATAAGGCGGCCTAAATAATGTGGAGAAGAGTGACTGACACTTTGTTGTTTTGCAGGCAGCCTCCGGTCGATGCTTCCACCAACCACGCGCCGCCGAGATGAACAGGTGACCGGCACGGGTACCTCACTAGCTTCGTTCGATTTAACTGCACCTCCTGCACCGGTGCCGAAAAGTGTAGGGCGGTGTTCGTCCGGTCGCATCTCAATACACATGCCGGAAGTAAACTGCCCTACATGTTCCGGCACCGCGGCAGGAGATGCAGGTAAATCGAACAAAGCTAGTGAGGCACCTCGATATGAGGCGCGCTTCGTGCGCGCATTTTTCTAATTACCTACAAACATTCAGAAACGCATTGCTAAGTACCTCAAAGGCATTGCCTTTTTGCAAATTGTATATACTGGTCTCACCATTATTCGTGAATGACTTTACAACTGCAGTTGGAAATTGACTCATAAAACCATATATTTTAAAAGTTCAATCAGCACTTTGAGCTTATTAGCCGGCCGATGAATCGTGATAAATATTGCGCCGCGTAACGTCCGCCGAGCCCGTTAAATATAAAACGCAAACAATAACCATGCAAGGGTCGCGCACCTCTAAAAAAAAATGTAAAATATAAAATGAAAGAATTTGCATAGTGGGGAATTAATATTAATGGAGTCCGTATAAGCGAGGTACTACTACAAGTGTTAATGGAGTATCTTCAATTCGAAGGCTTGCCCTGTTACACTTTGACCATTTAAGTATCTGAAAGACGATCAGACTTTTGGAAACCAATAGTGTTTTGGCTTATTTCAACAAATGCCTCGAAATCTGCAGGCTACTCAAACTTTTCCTTTAGACATACCAAGTGCCAGTAGCAGAGATACCAAGTGCCAGTGTCAGCCTGAGAAGAACCACCTAGCACAACCATGTAGCAGTACACGACAAACGCGATTTGCTAACGCGGTTACCACGATTACCATTCGATAACTTTTTTTTTGCGCCACCATCAACAAACAAAATCCCCAGGCTTCACCTCAATGTGTATAAAAGCTCAGTAATGTAATGTTTCTTTTTCTGCCAAAAGTCACTTAAAGCATAAAAGCTTTTTTTTTCGATTAGAGGTTATATATACATTTCAACGACTGACTCCAATTAACTGTTTATTATAAAAAGGAAGGATTGCTTAATTCGGTTTGGCGAGTCAATTAGAAGCTGATAAATGAGTTCTGCCAAATTTGGCACAAAAACGGGTCACTGTTATTTTTACTGTGAAACATCTCAGTAACAGCTGAAAAAACGCAGTGTGTCGCTTATTATGTTTACGGGTGTGATTTTTTTGGCGTTTTGATTGGATAAAGAGACCGTGTCTTTAACTGCGGAGTGGTGAAGAAATGCTCGTCACCCTCCCTACCATATGCGTTTCCAGTTGTTTGGTGATTATGGAGGTAGCAATAATTGAATTCATATGAATCACAGACCAAGCTTGTGATCTTATGGCCAAGTTACAAAAACAAATTCCCAAGTTTTCCCTTAATATATACCAAGCCGATAAACTGAGATGTGACTATGGGTTAAGCTGCTCAGCCTGTATGGTCTTGTCTTTAAGGACCGCGAGCATCCACTCAGGGACGACAGAGCAATGCCCGTCTGTCTGGGGTATTGTGGATTGAATCTAAATGCGAATTGTAAACACTGAACCGCCAAAACAGAGTTCGGCTGTTAAGTCGCTTTCTTAAATTGTTATTTCACCAGAATTATGTCTCAGCCAAGGGGGTATTGAAGTAATCTGTCTATTCTATTCGTGCTTTCAAGAGGCTGATTTGGAGAATCTAGCAAGTCAAATTATAAGGCTTTGAAAAACAGCCCCATCTCTTGGTTAGAATTCAACTCCTCTGTTTTCTTAGAAGCAGAAACACTGAGGCTGCTATGAAATGTCGGAAACACCACGACATGACCAGCAATAATAGTTTTGTATAGCCAGCAAAAGCTTTAAAAAAAAAAGGTCATGTATTATAGAGGGACGCCATATTTATGGTGCTCTTTAAAGCGCATGCTCAGATCGAGCTCACATTAGTAGGCTGCTCAGACCGACAATCTTGATAGTGCGGAATGCATGTTGCAAAATAACCGTAGAAGCTTGCAATCAGCACGCTCTCATCAGTCGCGCACACAGCTATGGCCGCCAGTAAATACTCCTCGACGCGAAGAGCAAGTCGTCTGCTTCTTGCGTCGGAATTGCTGATGACGTCAGAACGACGCTGAGCTCTGATTGACTTTGATTGAAAAGATAATAGGTTGACCTCAATGCTAGATGCCTTGAAGTCTACCCACTATTTTTTCTTTCAATCAGCCAATGAGATCTCGGCGTTCTGACATCATCGAAACCCCTGTGCAAGAAGCAGACGCGTCTTGCTCTTCGCATTAGCTTTCTGCTACTTACATCTTGATTCGTTTAACAGCGTCATTGTCGGATAATCCCGCAATAAAATTGTCTTTGTAGCGATAATGAGATGTTCGCATCTCGCTACGCACTGAATTTTTTGTGTGTGTGTTTATAGTGGCTATACCAACATATGAAAAAAAAACTATTTGGCCAACTACAAGAAAAGAACGGTTGGTGGCGGTTATTATTTTACTTTTTTTTAAATGCTGTCAATCATGATATAGCAAAAGGCCATAAGTAAGTCTCACTAACTGAAAAGTTTATATCGGCCGGATTAAAACCAAATATTGTCATCACAATATAATAGTTTACAACACAAAAATTGCCGGAGAGAGAGACTTCCCCGACCTCCAGGTGAGGAATAGTGTCACTACGCCATCCAGTAGGACCCCACCATTTTTATGATGTCGAGGAAAGGAAGGGGTCGTCGTAAGCATTGTTCGGGAAGACTAGGGCTCACTAATAATGACCCCCAACCCTTCCTTTTCATAAGCACGACGCACCTTGGCGCACTGTGCATAGATCCGAGCGTCAAGGATTTCGTATCGGCGAAGCTTCTTTTGCAGTCCCTTTTGACACTACATAAGAAACTATCGTGATCTCCTAAATTGCAAAAAAGACGTAAAAACGCCACGAAAAAATTAAAAATGGTCGTCCTGCAGACGGGTCGAAGTTCCATTTATCACGGCACTTCGGCGCTTTCTTGGTTAACGTTCAGTTCTCGAAAGGACGAAAATTGAAGCGAATTTCAGGTCACGCTTCCCGCAGTAAAGGAGGTTACCGCGATCCTTATTATCTTCTCCATTACTAAGGACCAAGCTCCTGTTTTCGTTTCTCTGGACACCCGCGGTGCGCTCTTTAAAAGCGGATTAAAGGATGCCTAACACTGGACCCCACACCAAAAGGCTGAGCGGGAGAGATCCATGCATTATTCAGAGACTTTCGTTCTCCCTCTCTTCTTCTCGGTATTTCCTAGCCACAAATCGAGTGGTGAGTTTAATAAAAACCGATCAGGCGAAGAACAGAGGCAAGTAAACTGAATGGTAAGCGGGGTGAAGGCGTTGTTTTTCCTGAAAGTTTCCGCCTTGAAACTCGGTTTGTTTTTCTATACAGCAATGATGTTTGTCTAAGGCGTGCCTCTTAAAACTCTGCCCCCTCCGGGAATTAAAAAGGGTTTTCCGAGATACGAAGAGAGTGTTTCGTCGCGGGGTTACTGGTTGTATCGGTAATTTCGAGAATGGCTCTCCTCCTCGAAAATATTGGATCCCCAGGCAAAAAGCAATCTACTAAAAGAATACGAATGTTTTCGTTTCTCGGAAAAAAAGAGATATACTCAAAAAAGAAACTTTGTTTTCTTGAATAAATGTTAAACACTTGAAGCAAAAGTTTTAAGGTACAATATTGTAGTTTTTCCTGGGTTCTTTTTGGACAAATTGAAACATTGTTGTTGTCGACCTAAGTGCAGTCACAAGGGTGCACACATTCAAAGAATACTTTTTGCCGTTCGGCTCCTGCCGTTACCCTCGACGCATCAACTAGGCCAGGCGGGTACTCAGCAAAAGGGTTTTATTAGAATCGTGTTATCGCTTCACTCGCACCACGACAGCCACTCCTGCTAAACGCCGGTAGGGCCCCTTTGAAATTTCGCGCGTGGGCGCGAGGCAGCGCGAAACCTGCAGTGCCATGAGCATGCCCGAAACTTTGATCACACTATTAATAAACTCAAAATATACTTTAAATAATTTCGGTCAGTTTATATTCTTCATTTCTTTGCGTTACGACGGGTTTCAAAAAGTCACGAATTAGTATAATTTTAGTGTATTACTTTCAACGAAGACTAGGCTAATCTGCACAATCATTGTAGCATGGTGGCCTAACGTATTTTGCTTCATGTGCTACAATCTGCTCTTTGTCGGTTTTTCTTTTGAAGCCGCTTAAACAGGTGGTACCTTATTATTGTTTGATATATTATTAGTGAATGCTTTTCTGATGTAAGTCAGTTTTGTGATCGTAATTATTAAATGTGCTGGCTAGTTAATCACCATCGCGAGTCATTGTAGCGCATACTTCAGATACCATAGCTTCCGTGCAAAAGAAACGATAGGTTGTATATTAATATTGACTTGCTAATGCAAAATTATTTATATTATTAGTAATTGAAATTTTTTTATGTTAATTGTCACTGTAACTTCTGAAAGTAAAATAGACGTACGCAAAAGAAGGTACAGTTACTTGATGAGTGAAGCAACCAGACGTTGAAAAGACATTCTTCGATCAACTTAAAAAAAAAAGCTTGCATTGCTCATCACCACAACGTATGCATTTTAACAACACGCCATCTAAAGTGTGCTCAGCATACAATAACCTGATTATGACCCCTGTATTCTGATTACGTCCAACCCCCAGTTCAAAGAAAAGAAAATGCAACAAAACCCTATTTTTGCATAGAAGGCATTCTAAATTAAAGGGTGCTTAAGAAACGTATATACGTACACAATATAAAAGCACAGTTCCTCCAGTTGTATCGATGGCAAAACTCATGAATAGTTACTGTCTAACGCAATAACACACTTTATTTTTTTCTAATAAAATTGTAGCACTGCAAAACAAATTACTTGACTCTTGTATCAAATATTGAATATTTGGGTTTGCATAATTCAGCGGAGCTATAAAATTTTGTTTTTTTAGCAACGTAATAAAAATAAATAACTTAGAAACATTAATGCACAGACAAGGACCGAACGATAAAGACATAAGATAAGAACATAAACATTTGTAGACAGTTCCGAAATATTAGTGCAATCATCCATGACATGGTACAAAAACAGAGCTGTTGTATTTTGATGATTTAGAACTACTTACCTTAATGCCATTAAATTAATTTTAACTTGCACTACATTCATTTTTATTAGCTTAGCATGAAAGAGCAGGCCAATAAAGAAAAAAAAGCATGAAATACCAGGTAATATAAATTATTCTCGAAGCAGTTGGTCCGCCAAAAGTTAGGGACCTATGCCAGATTGGTGATGTAAGAAAGGAACTGGGGGTACGGGAGAAAGAAAAAACGTATTTTGGTCGGCGTAAAGAAACTACACATCTCAAAAAACTGAAATTTCGTGCAAGATGCACGCTAGCAGTGATGATAAAATGCGAAAGTACTTGAACATGACGTTATTATGATGAAGAAGAAACAAATACTGTATTTCTCCATGAGTCGACACCCACCTTTGGCTATTATCTTGAAATGGAGACATTGTATTTTGGGAACCTGTAACGTTTGTTTCAGTAAAAGAAAAAAAAGCTTGTCAGCAAGTTTTTATTTTGCTCATTGATGTGTTCAACTTAATCTCGTTTCAAAGAGATTGCGCCTCAGAATATGATACAACAATACAAGAGAAAATATATAAATTTCTTGATGCCAAAATAAGTTTTTTAACTGATATATTACAATTGTGTTCTCCGTATAGTCATTTCTTTTTCTTTTTTGACAATATCATTCTTGGGTGCACATCGGCTCATGGAGCGATAATGTCCTCTTTGATCGTTCGATTCCGGTAACTTCCTGTTCTGACACTTTCACGGTCTATGATGAACGCTAGTGTCATATTTTCATCATGTTTTACCTATCAGCTATGCTTACTTATTTAGGTGGGCAAAAAGACAGGTTTTCTAATGCAAATTCTCGGGCGAGTTGTAACTGAAACTTTATGAGTAGGAAGGAGCACACTGTGTGTTCTCGTTCCTACTCTCGTCCCTGTCTTGAAGCGCTATCATGTTCACGTTTTCTAATTTCTCCCAAACACACGATACATTCATATGCGCGTATTTTACCACATAGTCTTTAAGCATGGATATTCCAGTGACGAACCTAACCTAAACATATCATGCACTGAGCATTATTGACGGAAAAGATAAAAGTGGTAAAATAAAAGGTTTGTGTATACGCCGCCACTCAACTTTTTTCAAAAGAGTAACGGGAATTCTAACAAAAAGTCTAAATCGCAGCAAACGTTTTTAACCGTAAATCTGCTTTTAAGTAGTTCACCAGGCTTTCATGCGATACCCTCGCGTCAGCGTTCATTGTGTGCACGCATGCTGACTAGCCATGATTGCAAATATATCATTATTGCGCTCTGATATAAAAATAGTATATCAGGTCTTATACAAAATATAAAAGCAAAGTCATTTCTACACGAACCAAACGAGACACCTGCGACTAGGGAACGCAGCACTTGAGCATGCTGAGGTACTAGCCCGATGAAATGAAAACTAGGTCAGTTGCGGAAAGTGAAGTGCTTCACACTGCAGAATGATTATTCTATAGCCTCTAAAACTAGTCCGAGAAGCTTTCAAACATGTTATACTTGGTTTCAGCTTAAGTCCAGACGGAGCCGACGCTACGAAGTAATATATGGGACAAATCAAACAGCGTCGAAAGCGCGAGTCACTGGGCCTTTTTTGTTTATTATTGGTCCAGCGATGATAAAACACGTATAGAAACGTAAAGAACACAATGATTGTGCGCTTTTAACGCTGTCTGATTGGTCCCATCAGCTCGTAACGTCGGCTGCGTCTGGACCTAAGACGAAGCGAAGTATACCGCAAGGCAAAACCCCACCATGAGGTAGAGTCTGCCAAAGTCCTTGGTCCTCACCCGCTTTACCGTGACCGCGGTTAGTAGAAACCTCACTGAAAAATTGCATAGGCGTCTTTCGCGAAAACCCCTGGTGGCGTCATTATTGACATCCTCGCTCCAACCGCTGCCGCCACCGCTGGGTACCTACCAAAGCTCCTACTACTCGAGACACTACCAGAAACCGCACCGATTGAAGAAAACTTGGATCTGCGTCGCTCCTTTTCGATAAGCGGCAAGCGGCGTCGCTCGTGAGAAGGGAGCTACACCGGGGATCAGCCCAAGGACTTGCGAGCACCTTGGGCGTCGCTTGACCCCAAGGAGGCGGATACGAAGGACTCTGGGAAACCCAGGCTTCCCGAAAACGACGCAGTGCGGCTAGGAAAGCAGTCAATCAACCGCCTCCTACCACAAGCAGGTGCCAAGGGGCAAAAATTGGCACGTACATTCTGCGCAGCCAATCAACGCTACGCTGCGATGCGGCCACCATCAACCCCAAGGACTTGCGACGAACGGTCAGTTCACTCGTTACCCGCGCTATGCTTTTACAACACCAACAACTCATGGTGAGCAAGCTATCTAATTGCGTCAAGACTTGCGATCAGACGCAAGCTTGCTACATCCAAAAAATCGCAACGCTGCCGCTTCTTCCGAGGCAGCCTGTCACGGTGCAGGTACATCAAGAACCAAAGGCATGTCGAGGGGCGTCATTTATGGCTGCACGCCGAATGAGCCCACAAAGAAACTACTTACGGCTTTTTACCCGGACTGACGGCACGCCCCGTGGGCTCCTGCGGCACAGTGTTAATATGCTTTGCGTCGCATCCCCCAACCAAAGAAGTCACATACTGGGATAGATTTTCCACGTAGGGTTTGCCGTTACAAACAACAGTCCCTAGTGTGCCCCCGCTGCCACAAACCGGGCCACAAGCCGAGTATATTCCCGGCGAAACGGGCAGTGTGCAGCCCTTGTGGCCAACAACGTGACCGAACATCCGAAGAATGCCCTAACAAAGAGCACAAGCATTATGTTTACTCTAAGCAAAAGGGCCACGTGGCAACAGATTTCACTTGCCACGAACACGCTACATTTGTACTGAAGGTCATTGGTTGCAAGGTTGCTACAAACGAGCGACGATCCCGCAGCCACTCTACACAACACCGCAATTTAAGACACGCTTCCGGGAATACTTCGCGACAACGCCCAGACAGAAAAGGCCTTAGGTATATCCACAACCTCCAAGACCAAGGCTCGATCCTCCACGTGTGTATCGACGAACCCGACAGCAGGTATGCAAACATGGCCATACGAGGCATCCCAGCGAAGGAGCACGAGGAGTTAGCCCACCTACAGAAGGAAAATTAACGGGAACAAGATGTATATGAAGGGGCATGAGACGCCTTCAGCAACAGCTCTATGATATTCAGCAAACAATTGAAGACACCAAGAAGTAGTGCGTCCAGAAATAACGAACACGCAAGAACTGCCTACGCATCCTCCATGCTCGCATCGACGAAAGTACTCGGAGCCAACACGAGCTCGTCGCACGGAGCAAGTGTCGCCAATCTTCATCTCACGTAAAATAACAAAACGATTCTAAGTTCAGTGAAGACCGCCCTAACCGAACCCGGCAAGCTAACAGCCTAGTGCTTCCCGCAGCCCACAGGTTTGGCACAACCTCGACGTAGCGCCAACATGACTGGATTCATTCCAGGCATCACTCAAAGTGTAGCTGCTCCAACAACAGCAACGTCAAAAACAGTTGCTGCAGCAACACGTCTCTCTGCAACAACAGGAGACGCAGCAACGCCTTCATAAAATTTTTCACATATTTTCGCTACTTATATCAGCCAAATAGACATGCCCACCAACAGCCGCAGCCGACCTCTAACCACCAACCCCGCGCTCCCGTCGCTTGAGCCCACCCCCGATGTCTTGTAGTAGAATCGTCAAGAGCTCCGACAAAATGTGGCGGAACTCAACGAGCTGTTCATCCTCTGCGGGCGGCCGGCGGCGATTCTGCTGCAGGAGACGAAGAGGACGAAGCCGGGTGCGACCGGATAAAACGGGCACTTTGAACCCAGCATCGAACACTGAAGACTAGGCAAGGGACAACAGGATTGGATGGTTAATGCTCAGGCACCTGTGTTCGTGTACCAGAACCTACCGCATGCTCTGGTTGACACCGCAGCCTAATGCAACGCTGTCCGGGAGGTGGTGGCCGCACGCTGCAGCCTGGATAGGCGCAGCGTACTTCTATTATCTTACTACTGCCGACCCGAACCCAGCTCCTCCAAGTGTGGCCAACATGACAGAGCAAGTTTTCAGTGACGGAAAACGTCTGGCAGAGCTACCCGAGAGACGGCCTGCTTATAGCGGTTGATTTCAATGCCCAACACCAAAAGTGGGGCTGCGAAAAGATAAACGCCAGGCGCCTACGAACCCTGGAAGTGGCAGACGCGGCTCTCTTAACTCTTGCCATTGACTAGGACTATCCAACGCGCTGCAGCCTTTGTGCGGACGAGCGGGACACCACCCCAGATCTTACCTGGGAGGACGAGGATTTGGTGATGAGATGTCGTAGCAAACCTGGCTCGAGCTGTCCATGGGAAACTGCAATGCTCCTTCGTGTCAGACGAAAACAGTCGACTGGACCCGTCCCGAAAGGTGGTGGCCGCATATATTAAGAAAGACTCGCAGTCACACGACGACTCAACTGGGCGGCATAGGCGGCGGCGCGACACATAAAAGTGAACAAGAAAATCCTGGCAACGGAAGAAACTCTAGTCAACCTGTGGGTGGCATGCCAGCGTCTACGAAAATCTACCTGACCAACGCTCGACGACACAGGGACCTCCTCCGGGTACTCAACAGGACAACACAGGCCGGTCGGCATGCCAAACGGCTAGCGCGTTCGAGATTATACAAGTACTGCGACTACTTCCGACGAGCACACCGGAATTCGTAAGTTATGGCCGACTCATCGAGGAATTTCTGGTAAGCACAAGACTACAGACTTCGCGTTCAACATAATTTAGCTACCGACCTGGCACCGGAAAATTTTGAAGAAGCCGCTGTCATACCGTACTTCCCTACCTACCACTACTTCAGACCCAAACTTCGGCGAACCATGACAACCGGCTAGTAACCACAACTACGAGGCTCCCCTTACTCATTCAGGAACTTACCACGGCCCCAGACGACGCCAACGAGCGTAGTGCATCGGCAAAGAAGGCATCACTTGGACAATGCTCCGCACACTCCACGAGCCAGAGGAGCTCTAGCTGCTGGGCGAGATGACCGATATCTGGAGAAACGGTGACGTCTCAGCGGTCCGGAAACATTAGGTCATCGACGAAATTCCTGAACCGTGCAAGAAGCCGAAAAGCATCGGCAACCTGCGACCCACTTGATTGATGTCAACGCTCTGTAAGCTGCTTTAGCGCATGGCGTAGATTCGTCTAACCTACTACCTCGAGGAGGAGAATCCCGGAGTCTCCGATCGGTCCAAACCGCCTTCAAGACCGCGGTGAGACAGCCTTCTTTCACTGCGCAGGTCGGTAGTAGGTGGACGTTGGGGCCCACTCAAGACCCCTGGTGTGCTCGTGGCAGTTGCCCTAAAGAAGGTTCTTGACACGATGGTGCACTTGGCGGTGCTAAAGCCTCTGGAGGGGACCGGGGCCGGCACAAAGATCGCCAACTTCACGGTCGTTTCTAGCGGCCTGTACGTTTGAAAGCAGTTCCGGCTCTTAGCAACCCATGACCTTGCCAAACGCCAGGGAAGTACCGCAAGGCGCCATCCTGTCGCCGGTCCTTATAACCTTGTTATGAGGGGACTTGTGGTAGAACTACGAAAGATCCTGCACGTCACGCTGACATTCTACGGGGATGATGTCGCACTCTGGGTGGACTTAAGGTCACCGGCCTAACCACTGAAGCTTTCTGAGACACCATGCAACGAATTTTGGACACCGTCGATTGCTACCTTCCTTCCACCGGCATGAAGCCGTCCTAAGAAAAAACAGCTTCCTTATAGTAGGTGGACAAGACGCACAACGAGCCAAGGCCTACCTCACCATGACTGAAGACGACATTTCTTGGCCGTCCGAGGGGTGAGGGAGGATCCTCGGTGTTTCACTAAGAGAGGTTGACAAACCAAAAGAATGGATCCGACAACTCAAGACAACATGGCGCCACAACTCCACTTGATACGCCGCATGGGCATCCATTTCTGTGGGGACAGTGCGCGCACCGTGTGCACTGGCCCCACAGAAATGCTTACAGAAATAGATGCCTGCTAGGCACAGCGGCTTGATGGCGCGCACCGCGCGCGCCATCAAGCCGCTGTGCTTAGCGACTCTCACATCCAAGCCATGTTACGGAGCAGCGTGTTTTGCGTTGGACAAAACACACTACAAGCAGTTGGACGTTCCACACCTTGAATGCTTGCAAGTCATGAGCGGCCTGCCAAGACATACTAGGGTCGAAAAACTCTATAGGTTCTCCAATCTTCCACTCCTCAATGCCTTCACCCAGGTGCGCCACGAGGGCCACGAGCTACGCCGGCAGAAGAAAGAAGTGAGTAAAAAACTACTCGCCCTCACCGCTTACCCATCACCTCCTCAAGTTCCCCAAACATGTTTCCAGAAAATGCGATACCAAGGACCACAAGGCAGAGCGCCCACTGGCCTCTCGTTTTTACTAGACGAAACACACGGTGTTCACAGTTGCAGCCTTGGACGCTGCCGCCCGAAGGAGGAGTTCACCAGTGAATTTTACTACACGGCAATGCAAATGTGTACACCAATGTGGCAGCCAACCACGCTCAAGGCAGCTCGAACTGCCTGCGATCCTTTGTGCAGTAATTAAGGTCCACAGAAAGACGCCTCAGGGAGAGCGACAGTTGTGTGAAGGTGTTCTCGTTTACACAGATTGCAGGGAAGCCATCAAACGACTCAGCAATACCGATCGGATTGGTACGCTAATTCACTACATCAAGAACACGAGCCTCAGGTTTTATGATCGCCACGGAGTGAAGGTGGGGGTGGACTGGGTGCCGGGACACAATGGCGGCATCAACAACAAAGCCACGCACGCGTTGGCGAGCAAGAGTGAGGATGGTTACTCCTTTCCGGCATCCCAGATTGTGCCCCTACCACACGACGACGATCCGGGACACCGCATTAATGTGGCAAAGTAGTACCGAAGACGCACTTTTGAAGGAGAAAGTTCAGTTAGCAACAACCCGCTGCCGCAGCGACTACAACGTTGCGCCCAGATACTAATCTACAAAGCACACATGGGTGCTGCGCTCACCGTGAAAGTCCTCGCCAAATGGTGAACCTACCGGAGACGCACACATGGAACACCCGTTAAGAACAAAGACGACGAACCACACGAGAAAGTCGAAGCCACCTAACAGTCACGTACTCGACATGCGCGACAGGGGCTCACCCTACCGTCGAACATAGGCTATGGTCAGTCACTGGCTTTCACGACCTCGAATGATCCTTACCTCCAGCCTCGCTCACGTCACTGCACGAATGGACCAACCCCGCCAGCTACAAGCGAGCCCATGACATAAACGGTGCATCGCCTCTGGGAACTTGCTGCCGAGGCCGACATCGATCGTCGAATGTGACAACGTTGTTTACTACCCTTTTCCACCTTCTAGGTCAATGCACAATCCTCTACCTATTAAGAAATGTTCAAATCAAATAAAATCAAATTAAAAAGAATAAAAGAAAATTCCGTCCGCTGAGTCGTATTGGAAACAGCGACCTATGGATGGCTGCGATATTTTCCTCGACAGTAAATGGTACTACCAACAAAAGCTATCGAAGAAAAACATTGAGAAAACTAAAGGTGGTCTACATTCCATTTTTTGTGCTTTCGATAGCGCTTCGGCGTCTCGTGAGCCTCCAGTGTGCACGCAACACCAAAGCACGGCAAAGGACAACGAGCGCGTGCTGGATGCCGGGGAGGTCTATTGAGATTTTATCACGGAGTACAAACATGAGGTAAAGCCGGGGCCCTTATTGGCCTATTTCAACATCCCGCTACTTGGTACGGAAGACCACGACCATGACAGCATGAGTACGAGGGGCGTTCATTAAGTTCGTATTATGGTCACGAAGGAATAGAGATTCAACAATGAAACCTCGAGTAGGAGTTGAAACTTTCTCTACATGTTCGCCACCAAAAAGTTACCCACTTTTCCAGGGATGCACCACATGCCGGAGGCCATTGTTATAGAACTCCTCGTCTTGAGTGTTCAGGAATCGCTCCACTTCAGCTAATCACTTGGTCGCCGCCCTTGAAATGCTTTCCTCGTATTTGGCCACGCTAGAAGCGCCTGTGCCATTAAACCAAAATGTCATAAACTGGGGCGTTGTCCCAGATCCACGCTCCCAGATTGAAACGAATATCCTTGGCATTACTTCCCTTCAAATGAAAAGAAAACGGACCACTGCATGTGCTTGGCACCGACGGGCGGTGACATTTTTTCGACTCCTGGCGGCGTTCCGAGCTACTATAGCATGCGATGTTTATACTGTGCGGAAACTAGAAAGACGCGCGCTTATTTTGATTGCTGTTTTGCTCCGTTTTTTTTTAATTTTTTGTGCCGATAATACGAACTTTATGAACGCCCCTCGTAAATATAGCGCAAAACAACACGGCAGGAAGGCCGAGGTAGACAGGAAGCGCCCTTCCTGTCTACCTTGTCCTTCCTTTCTTCTGGTTTTGAGCTATATTTCCTCCTGATGGGAAACCAACTTGCCCGCCAGCTCATTTTATTGCGATACTGTGACCTTTTGCTTTCTTTGTCTACAATAAGAAAACCGACCACGGAACTCTGCTGAGAAGAAGTTAGTAAAATGCTCGAAAGTGGCTTTGATGCGATGTACCATGACTACCGCCCAGACCGGCGGCGGCACGATGACTGATAACATCGGTGGTAAACAGCTGTTTTGGCGGCAAAAACACCACGAAGTGAGAGCTAAAAGCATGGGACCATGACAATATTCGCGCATAGAAGAACACACAAAGAAAGGTCGGGTCCGATAGGGCAAATATCCAGGGCGGCACTCATATATGCATGAAACTCTACCGGATGTTTACCCCATAGAGTTATTATAATGTACGCTAGAGGTTCAACTGGCGCTAGTGTCTATGCGACTTCCGTGACGCAAATTGAAGCAGACAGCAACCAGTCTACTTTTGCGGTGCTCCTGTGCATTCCTATGGGAAAACGCGCGTGCATTTTGCCTCTTCGCCGAAAAATAACACGGAACACTTTGGTTATTTAGGTCGTACCGAATAGTATGTACCTTGATTAACACTGTGAAAGTGTAATTGCTTTAGTTAGCGCATTTTTCTTCATCAGTGAACGATGTTTAACTACGCTACATTTCAGTCCCAAACGTGTGTTCCGCAGCAGGTGTGTAAAAACAAGCGACGATTCAAAGCAAAATTACAATCGAAAGGAATATAGAGTGTGTTCAAGGCTCGCCAGCATTCCGGTGACGCTTATATATTGATAAAATGCCAGTCCTGTCACTATATGAAAATGACCCCGTCGTGCATGAGCGGATAAAAACATTCAAAACGTAGAGAATAAAGTCCGTGGGCTATGAAAGGTGTCTCTTCGTATTGTTTTCTCTGCCGGGCAGCTTTTATCGGACACTTGTTCTCAAAGATTTCGAGCGTGCGGGTGATATCATGAACGTAGAACAAGCAGCTTCGCTCAGAGCAGAAAGAATAAAGCGGCACTTATTTAAAATCGGAATAGATTACGTGGCCTTTAATTTATTTTGATCCTACATGAACGTGTAGTTACTGATCCAGTGTTACTCCGTAGTTCTTGCCGTCTTTCTTAATTTCCAGATGTTCTTCGTTCGTTTTGGCACGTATATATCCCCCACGCTGAAAAGCGCCGACGTCGTGTTCGCGCTAACAGTGTCCGACAGTGCACAAAAATACACGTACGAAGCAGTTTTAGCACCGTTTTTAATGCGACGAATTTTAAAGAAAAACACCGCAACTGACCAATTATTTCGTCGGCCTGACTGAGAAATGTTCCAAGCTACCTAGTTCGTACGAATTATTTGGGATATTTGCTCTTATGATCGAGCGCAGGGAGAAAATTCACTCACTTTTTCCCATAGAAATGCATTACCGGAAGTCAATTTTGGACTGGTTGCTGTCTGCTTCAATTTGCGTCAGCACACTAGCGCCAGTTGAACCTCTAGCGTACATTATAATAACTCTATGGTTTACCCAAGCCTCTGCTCACCCCCTTCTCCCCTCTCTACCGCGTAAACCCGGGTAACAGATAGATGAAGCGACAAAATGTCTAGAAAACATAATAATCGGAATACTGACACACAAAGAAATAAAATAATATTTATGTGTTTTCTTTTCTCTAATTTTATTTCTTTCCGCTTCAGGTTTTGAAGTAGATATGTAGTCAGGAAAGAAGCTACCGCCATGTGTGTCTAGGTTTATACAAACGCGCGTTTGTCACGCGTTTAAAAAACAAAATTCGGGGCTTCGGATTCGTTCATCATTGTACTTCAATCCTAATACGCGGCCTGGAGTTCGAAGGAGAGCCTCTGCCGGAACAATATCACGTAGCAAACAATGCCTGCTCCATTTCTCCCCAACACTCAAAGGCGTCAGCCAGACGTCTCTGCATCAACACAGGAAAGAAAATTGCCGTTTTAGGTACGGTTTGATTTACCACCCCGTGATGTGTTTGGTGTTGATGATTTTTTTTAAATTAAAGTTCTGTTGAGAGAGTCAGCGCTGTTCTTGCGTGCACGTCTACCTAGTCCCTGTATTTGGCGCGCTGTTTGCCCTTTTGTCACCCTATTGTGTCTGCGCATGCGCACCCACAACTGCGCAGACGAACTTGCACGCCCTGCAGATAGACCTCGGATAACCGTGTAGCGGGTCCGAAGAACAAGAACACCAATTTCGGTTACGGGGTGCTTAGGAAGCTTGTCGTATTCTAGTACGAATGAGGTACCTGAGCGAAATCGACAGCGGAGGCGAACATAAAGGTGAAATTCTACGAATCGTGTTTAGAAAGCGGCGCAGAAACTGACAACGGCGCCACAATGAGGTGGAAATACGCAAGCGCCGGGCTGATGTCGCTGTGGCACTTGTAGTGGAGTAGCGTAAATGGACTCGAATTGTGTTTGTTAGCATGTCAAGAATAAAGTACATTTTCGTATTCTATGTGATCAAGTTTCGCATACCGTTAGTTTTTGTTGATCTTGAGCTCGAAGTTGGCAAATATTTTATCAGCGTAACGTTTATTACCTTTGCAAAAGTCGTAACATATACCTTTTATTCTACAGTCATGTTTACAAAAAAAAACTGTTACATCTTTGCATTTGTCAAGATGCCATTACGGTCACTTATCATATATCGCATTTTTTTTAGCTATGTATTCAATTTTAGGTATTTTAAGTCACGACGTTTATAAAGTTTTCATATATAAGTGGTGTCGACAGCGAAGCATCCCTAATCCTTCCACCGGCCGTGGAAGTTTGATCAGTGCTTGTTGTTCATCGAACGACCGCTGTTTCTATTGTAGTTTAGACGACTGAAGCGCGTCCTTTCGCTGTTGTGGGAGCGAAATTTCAAAACAGGGTGTTCAGCGGCATTAGTAAACGCTGAGAGGGCTTGAAACTTTCCATCCTTACAGTATTTTCCTGAACTCTCGCCTCAAGTTTCCTAACTCGTGGGGATGGAAGGACCTCACCAACGAAATTTAGGTTTGTAACGTTATGAGGGTTTTACCATAATGGCTAAAGTAGTCTAGTCTGACGTGAAAAACAAATCTCAGGCATAGTTTATGAGGTTAGCAGTCTGCTCTTTTAATGAAACTTTTTAAGCTAATGCACATATCGGACACTAGAAATTGGAATATTTTGGTGTGTTATTTTGTGCCTTCTTTGAGTTACTCAACAACTCGAGACTGCTCCTTTTCATCTTCATGCGGGGCGTGAAAATGTCACATGGATTTTGCCGTATAGAACAGAGAGAACTGCATATTTAGCGTCAGCGTGCCGTATGTATAAGATCTATTAATTTTCAATGCAAACAAAGTACTCGACAAATGGTGCGAATGACTAAGCGTTTTACCGCACAAGATCTCAAATCACATGTAGCAAAACCTTGCGCTGCAGGATCCATTGAGAATTCCGGGGATCAATCCCCACACCTACTTGTCTCAATGTGGGCGTAAAGCAGATCATGTCAGCGTGCGGTAGTGTAACCAATTACGCCCGTCAAAGACTTTAGTTTACGACTAGTGCATATTTGGCAAAAATATTCATCTCCATTGGAGACACAAAAATTTAAGCAGACTAACATCTCCCTGTCCAAACATTCATACAAAAAATATTAAATCTTGAAAAACATATTTAAAGCTGAGAATAAAACCATAATTTAGAAGAGAAATCGGGAAATCAGATACGCACAAGGAAAAAGAAAGTATTCAAAATGCTGCAAGTGGTACGATTACAAATATTCTTTTCCACCATAAACCTTTTCATTTTTCTCGATTTAAGGCCGAGCGAAATAACTTCAAGCTATTATTGGTCTCGTACCAACAAGCCTGCAAGCTCTAAACAGAAATGGGAGCAAGCAGTAGAAACTGCATGAGCTAAAACGAATTTTGAGTTGCGTCGGCGTTTTCGAAACCCCCGCGAGTATGTCGCTTTCGAATCATGTGATAGAAACAACAAACCACATAAAAATCAGTCGGTTCCTGCACCAGGGTTCTTCGCGGGCGGATTGCTGGTCCCAAGAGCTTTGAGAAGAAAAAAGGTCCAGGAGAGGTCGGCAAACAAGAACGCGTCGCTCGTAGAAGGGTAAAATTGCGGCACACCAATACTTTTCCCCTTATGTTGACAGTCATTAGGTTAGGTAAGAAATGCTCAAAGGCGTTCAAAAAAGGTTAAATTGCGAATTTCAAATGATGTGGGAAAAAATAGGGGCCCAAAAAATTCAAGTGGCACAGACAGATTATCATTCCATTCTGTCGCCGTTCTCTGACACTCCAGTCCCATCTCTATTTGAAAGACTCCCTTCAGTGCGACATTATTGGCATTTTGACGTACCTATAGCGAGTAATGGGTATTATTCAGGGCTTCGTAGGAGTACATTAAGGTAACAAAAATGAAGTGGGATTAGATGCCGCAAGTTATAATAAAGAGTTCGGCACTAATAATAAAATAATTTTATTATGTTTTTGTTTGTTTTTTCGCACTTTGATGTGACACTGACTGTAGACATTTTTAACTTAGACTAGCATCGATTAATGTTTGGCCGTTTTAAGCCATTTTTGATATCTATATATCGAATTCGCCTTTATAAACTTCCAGAATAATCAGTGCGAAGTAAGTACACTGGGCTAATTGCATACATAATTAGACATGGGCCAGTAATAAATACTATTTCAGACCTACATTGAATATATCGTGTTTAAATGTGAGGACATAAAACACTGCTAATGCGTTATGTAATATTGTTATTGCTCCTTTGAAAGTCATTACCTGCCCTTCAGTGCAATTGTGGAAACCTTGGAGCAAGATTTTGAATGAATATATTCCAGGAAACATTTCGAGCACAGCTGCACACCAGTGTACTGCAAACACAAATTAGTGTGTCATGGATATGAATTGGTGGAGGATGTTGCAAAAGCCCTATATCGTGAATTCCACAATACATTTTGAAAATGAAATTATTATTTAAAATAATTAAGTACATCTGATAAGCGTAATCGTTAACTTGGTGTGCGATTCTTCAGGAACGGCGGCGGTTTCGATACATTGACGAATGCGTGTCGGAGTTGGCAACACACATTGCTGCCACGCTTGAAACCGGGGATCGAACCCCGCTCTTTTGGGTGTTTTTCTTCTATCAATCAACGTTCTGGAAAGTTCCAGTTCATTCTTGGCTGTCAATAGGGAGTTCTAGAATAACTCACGAAATTTTGCCGCGCGCTAACTCTATATTTGGCGTTTGCGTTAGCGCACGATACGCAAGGGAGCTTTAGAATAGCGTTTCTCCGCCGCGGCTCGAAAGCCCAAGCACCTCGCGCTTGCAACGCCACCAAGATACAGTCACAATTTTTATTCTTCCCATGAAATGCTGTACCTTCAGAAAAAAAAAAAAGAAAAAACCAAGTTTTTTGGTTAAAAGTAACATTTTAGATTTGTTTAAACATGAGAATGCAACGCGAGCGGTTGACTGGTCATGTCCGCCTGCGTCACCTCGGCAAGAGAGGTCTCGTGTACTGACCTTCGCACACCGTACCTTCGCCGAGAAACCTTCGCGCGTCGCAAGCATCAAGTTTCCGGTGATCGTGGCCAAACCGAGTGCAATGTCGTCCCGTATTGAAAATCGCAGTCACGAGGATGCCACCGACGTCGCGCTCACGACTCAGCCAAAGCGGCCGCAGACATGGTCCTGGGAGCCGCCATTATTTAGCTGTGCACGTCTTGGCTTTAGCGAAGTTTTTATCACGAATACTCCTTGGAGGAGCGCAAAGACTCTGCGTAGGCACGGAATTTCTGAAAAATAGCACACGTAAAGCGCAAAACGCGGCTAGCGTTCTGCTCATGCGGAGTGGTGACGACGCTATTCTTTGCGTACGGAAACGTTTCGCGTGCGCTATTCTAAAACTCCCTATTGTGTGCTATGGTGTAGAACATACCAGAACTTACCGCATGTGTAAGAGCAGCGGAAACGCTCTGCGTTGGGCAGTCGTCCTCCCGTCACCGACGAAAGATGTGTTTCACCTTGTGTTTCCCTCAGCAGGCCAAAGTTCGCGGTAAAAATATTTATTCTCAGTTTTAAATTCGCGTACTAGTTTCCGTCGGTTAAAATATCGCCAGCAAAAGCAAGCAGAAACTTGAATGAGACTATAGTACCCTAGTAACGGAAATGCTACCTTTTCCAGAGTAACTTAACAGGAGTGCCTCGCACCCATCCTTGAGTCTCAATAAGGGACGGTGTCGATAATAAAATTCCAGGTAAATAATGCTGCAATATACCTGATTCTCGAATACACTTTTTTTATTCATGAAGTTCTAATATCCGGTTTGAATGATAATACATGTTCAAATATTCGCATGCAAAGTGAAATAGCAATGCACTCAATAACTTTAAAACACCCACACACCCCCACACACACTAACATACACACGTAAACAATCAGCGCAAGCGCTTACACTTTTCTAGAAACATGTGAAAGTACTTGGTATTGACAATGTTTGACTATGAGCCTAAAGGCTTTCAGAGTGCATAATTGTATTTGAAGACACATTTTTCGCTAGGAGTGCTAAGTTCAATCTACGCTTCAAAGTGTCAAACAGGCTGCCTGTATCAATACTGCTTTCGAAACACAGCATTCCTAAATTTAAATTTGTAATATCAAACGTTCAGGTTTTATTGAGAATTCTTTCTCATGCATCTGCTTTCAGCTCATTTCCTTCCTCTTTAGAGCAGATTAAAAGCGTCGTTCCGTATAAACTGGTTAAAAAATATACTTGACTTTCCCAAAAATGTTCTAGATTAGCCCAACTATAAGTGGATGCCCAAACACTTAAAAAAAAAAACTAACTAACACTGACGATGCTCGACAAACACACAAGACCGCAATTCTTATATTTGCACTGGTGAGCGGAGAGTTTGGGCAAGTGTCTTCCTCTTTGGACGGGTGCGCATCTCGAGCGGCACAAGCTGTCACTAAACCAGAAGCTCAGCAGCCAAAACATAATATATATATATATATATATATATATATATATATTGTTGCAACGTAATAAAATTTTAGTGGCACAAGTCGGCAGCATTCGTCAACGTTCCGGCCCAAAAGACGAGGAAGCCAAACTCTACGGATCCGAAGCAAGAAGAGAGGATCTGCGAGTTCCCTCCACAACAGCGGTTCGGAATGAGCCCCAAACCCCACGCAGATTGAACACGGCCCCCATTTATCATACAGCACAAAGCATTCATCTCGGACGATCTGTTGTCGGATGTCGGGCTGCTTGCGTGTACGCTTCGAACGAACGGAGTATTGGTAGGGGGATATTTTCGTCCGATGCGTCTGGCGACGGCTTCGCCGGAGAAGCAATACTTCAGACTCATCTATTTGTTTCCTGTTCTCGGCGAAGCGTGCGTGTTGGGAACAAGGAGGGACGGGATGGCGATACGGTCTAAGCTTCTTTCAGACCGATTTCCCGGGGATCACAGGCCGCTCCTTTTCTTTGCTACGGGGGTCGCCGAAACCAAAGAGGCTTAGGGAACAATCGCAGAATTTAATTGGTGTCGTCTCGAGATTTCCCAGAATAAGCTTCGCTTACCGTTTTGCTTCCCATTAAAAACAAAAGATATATATATACATATATATATATATATATATATATATATATATATATATATATATATATATATATATATATATTGTTTGTCGTAACGTCACAGTTGACTTTTTTTTTCTAGCAGTTCATTTTCCGAAGTTTACGAGTCTTGTAAAGGAAGTAAAGCGTGTCTTGCGCCACTCCTGACAATTTTGTGCTCATGTCGCATTTTGCTTCTTATAAAACTTAGCTTTAAAAAACACTTTTCAATTATTTCTTAGTCCTATCAACGCAATAGGCGCTTTCATAAGCAGTAACACAGTAGTTGACCAAGATTGGGTGTATAAATAAACGTCTAAGAAAATTCGGAATATATTTATAACATATATGGTGTGTGGAGTCGCATCGGCTACATCCCTTAAAAATTCACAAGTACACTGGCACAGAAAGTGTGATTTAAAGCCTCCCGCAGGCCTGTATATCCCCTAACTCTGCACAGTGTGTAGTAAGATGCATATATACAGGGTGTTTCACGAAAGGTGGACAAATTCGGTATTGCGAAAACTACACGTCGCAACAAAAACAGACTTGTGTCGTTTTGGTCCTGGGCCAGGAGACCATTTAGGAAAATTATTAAAGTCCGGGATAATTGGATTGTTAATTATTTTTGCGTAATTAACTTTTTTAATATTGGGTTTCAGGGCATGGTTTCAATTTGAAAATCGCTCAGCATCATCAAAAAACCGTAAATCAACATATTGCAGAACAATAGAAGGCACGTGAAGCATTTTACGGCTTTCTGAAAAACCGCGCAAATTCGACAGGGTTTTTAGGTTTCAGTTTCTTATCGGAGCGCATCTCGGCCCCGACGACAGAGCGCCCCATAGAGAAAGAGTGCAACCACCCTCTGCCGCGTCACGCGATGACAGCGCTGCAAAGGCTGGTTGCACTATTTCTCCACGGGGCGCGGTGCCGCCGTGGCCGAGATGCGCTCCGATAAGAAACCGAAACCTAAAAACCCGTCGAATTTGCGCGGTTTTTCAGAAAGCCGTAAAATGCTTCACTTGCCTTCTATCGTCTACAACCTTGTAAATTTTGCTTGGCTCACAGAGCATTTCGCAGCATATGAGTAAGGAAAGCTTAAATCATGAAGGACATTACTGAGTAATCAAAACTTTTCAAAACACTTGACAGCGAAACACGGTTTGGAAGATGATGTGTTTCAGTTATGTTTCTGAATTTAACAGCATAAACACTTTCATCTCCAAAACAATAGGAGGCTACGTTCAGACTGTGTTTATTTTACACTTGAATATCTGAGATAAATGTCCTTAACTTCAAGGGCGTGCACGATGTACTTGAAATGATTGCAGTCGTAGGCCGCGCATTCAACAAATCTATTTTCTCCACTTCTATGCGCTTTACCGTTTGGACCATCTGCCATGGTGAAAGCGTCGAGACAGCGCAAGGGTGTCTGCGCGAGCTCACTCAGGTACGCTTGAACTATGAAAACAACTCTTCAATTGGTTTCAAAAATGTAGTACGTTGGCAAGTACTTCAAAGAGTGCACAGAAATAAGACGGTGTCCTCGGCTGGTTGATGTGAAAGGCATTAACAAATAATAAATAAAAGTTAAATAATATATCAATAAAAATAATAAGAAAATTACACGCTGCAAAACGAGCCAGAAAAATTGACACTTCCACTTAGAAAGCTCTAACGTTTACCCAATGGGATTGGTGTACAGCTGGATCAAATTCAAGAACACTCGGATTTAAAATTCTGGCACATGGATTATTATGAGCGGGGAAACCTGCAGTATCCTGGCAAATAATGTTCTAATAAAGTAGTATAAGGGAACAGCACAATAATACAGAGAAGAGAGAAAATTTGTCTCGAAATAAAGTTGTGGTAGTTATAATGTCCTTTCCATCTCTTTTTGGTTTTTAATGATTAGCTATGAAATCACATCTATCAGGAATGTATAGGTATAGTTACGCCACTCCAGGAGACGTTAAGTTGTTGGAAAGAACTCTAGCTCTGTTTAATAGTCACTGATGTTCAGAAAATATTAAGTTGCAAAATAATCTGTTTTCGTAATAAAAAAAATACAGAAAGACATTTAAGAAATATACGATTCTGGCGATTGACAGCGATGCTGATAGACGTGTGTGGTCAGTGCTCCATTCGTGTTCATAAAAAGCAGCCATTCTTGGCTTGTTCCGATTCATGCAATCGACGATAATATTGCAAATGTATTGCCGTAAGCCAATAAGAATACGACCTGCTAATGGAAAGCGGTAAGAGTGGATACAAATGCACGGAGGGTAGTAGGCGTCGCCGAACTTCGTCGTATGACAAGCACGACACCGATGATGGCAGCCATAACCTGATGAAGTTCTCGCATTCGCTTGCCACTTAGGAAAGTGCTGTTACGGGGTCGGCTCTGTGGGTATTGACAGACTACGTTCGCCTACTGCACAACATATCTGCAAAGTTGGACATCCTTTCTGCCGAGGTAAGGAATATGAAGGCCGAAAGCAACATACGTTACGCTCAGAAATGACCTTGTTCCACAAAAGGGTGCTTGAGCGACAGCTTCTGGCTGCAAGACGTCCAGCATCTTATGCAGCTACCTTGGGTTTTTTAGTCTGCGATTGCAATGTCTTTGTCTAGTGCGCGGGCGGCACAGTGGTCAAACTTGGGCGAGGGTGCGACTCCACAGCGGTCAACCTTGGGTAAGGGTGCGACTCCACAGCTTAACATCATCTGGGAGGGTAGTGTCGTTCCCGTCGTTATTTTGAAAGTTCCCGCTCCTCGTCGAGGTGCTCGTCAGGCTGCTGGAAAGACCGATGCAAAAGGCTTCATACAAGTGCAGAAACGACGTTCTCCGACATCAGTGGGTACAGCAAAGTCTGAGAAGGTACTGGCTGTGCATCGCCTACTACTGATGAAGGCGCTTTTTGTGTCTGGGTTAGATTCTAACACATCTGCGTCCGACATTGAGAATTTGATAACCCCCTTTCTTGAAAGGAGGTTTGTAGGAGTCACCAATTTAAAACCGAAATTCCATTCCTACTCCTCATTCCACATCGCAGGTGACCAATCTGTTTTCGAATAATAAACAAATCATAACTTTGGGCAAAGGGATCAATCTTTTATAAATTGGTTGGCAGACTGGACAGTTCATGAGCGCATTTGACCGAATATGCATCAGTTGGGAATGATTAGACACTTGAAGTAGATTATCAAAACACATGGTGCTTGCGTTCAAAGTCACCTGTGTTGATGCAGAATGTTTTGCTAAGTTGTTACGATGTGATATGTTTAACCACGACATGGCTCTGTGCTGGCATATCTGATGACATATATCTCCTCCCAAACTATGTTGTCTTTCGTCAAGACAGAGACTATGCTGTAAATGGCATAAAATATGGGGGGGGGGATACTAGTTGCTGCTAAATCTTGAGTTCGCTGTCACCGACGGAAATATCTTGAAAGCTATGCTGAGTGTGCATGGATAGAAATACCAAACTGTAATGGTTTTAACTTTTTAGCTGGTGGCTCTTATTATTCATCCTCTTTTTGAGGATGCAGAATTAATATAACTTTTTTAATTTGTTCAGGAAAAGGTTCACTCAACTAAATTTCGGGTCCAGATATATGGTTAATTTAAGTGGCCTGGAATTGACGGGTCAACCGGTATGGCTTTTTGTTCAACGAGTGTGTTTTATTCTAGGAAAGCCACTTGGTTACTTTCGTGTGTGTATTTCCTTAACTTTCATTAGTATAATGCACTTGCCAACTATCACAGAATTGTACTAGATTGATGTTTATCTAATGCCCCGCTTGGGCTACGATTCTGGTTACAATTTCGTTAGGGCCAGTATATGTTTTCCATCGTCCATTTCCGACGAAATTGTGCTTGTGTAAGGCCATGTGTAAAAAAACGTTATGTTGCGTATTGCTACTCTAGAGGGAATTATCTGAGGCTTATACAAATATATGGAGTACTATGACTGCTCAGATCTCTTAAATATTAATGCAGTTGACTCAGCTACAGAAAATTCGGCATCTATTGTTAAAAGTTCACTCGAAATGTTTATTTCAAATGACTTATGCGCACCTCTCCTTAACCGTTTTGGTTTTCAAGATATAAAAAAACATCATGCAAAAAGCGTCAACATCATCGTTGGTAAAACAAATGGGCTTGGTATGTGTGTATCAGAAGTTTAATATCTATCGTGATGTAGTCACAACAATTTGTGAACAGGATAACCGACTC
This sequence comes from Ixodes ricinus, assembly GCA_037355805.1. Classification (NCBI taxonomy): domain Eukaryota; kingdom Metazoa; phylum Arthropoda; class Arachnida; order Ixodida; family Ixodidae; genus Ixodes; species Ixodes ricinus. The sequence goes on along the minus strand of JAZHYW010010581.1, from coordinate 178,781 downwards.
TACCTATATAATATTAAATGCAACTTTAAAAAAATTCAAAGAAATTTTGGCGTTTAACTAAACAACACATACTTGAAAATAAGTGAGTTATTTGCCTTCTTGAGGATACAGAGTATGAATGTCATTCGGCCGATTCAGCAGCTCTTTTTGACAATTGTTTTATTAGTCGAGGAATTTATTTCTTCATTTGGGTAGCTTTTTAGGTGCAATTCATGTTGAGTGTTTAAATTATTTGTATTATTTTAGTGTTTGTATTCAGGATATTTTAAAAGCTATAAAATAACTGAAATACAAACTACCGACCGGCATTGATGGAATACCTAGTATTACTTTAAAAAGGTTGCTGTTATATATTTGCCTCTGTTTTAATGATAATTTTGCAATTTGTCTGTTGCACAATGTTCGTTTCCAGAACTTCGGAAATTCTCTGTAGTCGTGCCTATTTTTAAATCTAGCGATTCCACATTGGTAAAAAATTACCGCCCCGCCTCATTGTTATGAGTGTTCGCTAAACTATTAGGAAAGTAGTACATAAGCATATTTACTTACAATTATATCTAAACTTTATCACGGATTTTTAAAGGAAAGGTCCGTAAAATCTAACTCATGCTCGTTTTTATATTTCTTAGCGCCAATTCTTTCCAGTAAAGGACGGGTGAACGTGATTTACTTCGACATGTCGAAAGCGTTCCACCGTGTTAATCATGATCTCCTGCCACAAAAGCTCGCTTTACATGGTTTAAGCCGACACATTTGTGCATTGGTTTTCCGCTATCTAGGTGGTCGTCGCAACTGTGCTCGGGGTGACTGTAGCTACTCTGACGAGTTTGTTTGGAACTCCGCGGTGCCTCAGGGCCGCTATTATTTATTTCATTCATAAATGATAATGTTTTTCTTTTGTGTTCATGATGCAAACATTCTTCTTTTTGTTTGTGTTATAAAGCCGTCTCTACGTCTGAAGACTTTGTTGGATTGTACTCGCCTTCAAGCTGATGCAGAACATGTTTAGAATTATTGCGTCAAAAACTGAATGGCACTTAATTCCGAGAAATCGAAACATATTGGGCTATCTAAGAAGCTTGAGTTCCTTTGTGCTTTCCTACAACATTCAAAGCGCTTCGATCCGTGGGGTATCTGTTATCGGAGATCGTGGTGTTCCTCTTGATAGTGCACTGGTTTGCAATAAACCGGTGTCGATAACCGTTAATGCTGCGTTTAGAGTGCTAGGAATAATTTCTTTATCATGTCGCCAATTTTCATCGCCCTTTTGTTTGCTGCACTTGTTTGAGTCACTAGTTAGATCACGGTCAGGATTCAGTTGTGTTATTTGGGATTATTCAACTACATCGCAGGCCACTGCAATCGAAAATGCTCAGAAACGAATAAGAATAGTCTAAGAGGGTTATATAGAATAGGACATTTTTAACATTCTGAACTTTTACTTAGGCTATTTGTGTTTTATAAGCTCGCCGCGACAAGGCAGCTTAAGGATTTTGTTTTCATTCACAAATTGGTCCTCGGCAATGTAAATTCAATGGATCTATTACGTTTCATAGACCTTCATGATCCGTTAAGGGTCACTCGAAATTTATCAACATTCTATCATTTTCCATGCCCTGTATCCCCTTGGTCGCGGGTTCAGTTGACCTTCAATAAGAAACAGCGTATGGATAATTTGATGTGGCTTAGGGATTTTACCTTGCTTGTTTGCAAATGTATGTTTATAGCCTAAATATGGCAATGAGATTTGTGTGTTTCAGCAACCTATGGCGGTTCTTGCCATATTACGTGGACTACTGTGAAGACTGAAATATTGGGGGCATTAAAATTTAGAATTATTATGTAATCATTACCATTATCATTACCATCATCATCATCATGATCGTCGTGGTCGCCATCATCAACATCACAATCACCACCGTCACCATCACCACCATTATTACCATTATTATTATTATTATATTTATTTTTATTTGTATATTCCTGTGGAAGCAAGTCGAGGTTTGATCTACAAACCACTGAGAAGGGTGACTCTCTCGTGTCAGTAGGCTGGAGCGGTGTGCGAGTTCGTATCACCACGTTTAATTTGTAATTCTTATTAACAGTTCAATAGTCAATAAAAATATCATTTTTATTTTAATGGCAGTTTCGGTATGTGGGAGAATCGCTGTTGAAGACATAGCTTAAGTAAACTTCACTGAGGGTGCTCTGGCAACGATAGATTCTTCCTGACGGAAGAGTTGTAAGATCAACGATGGCGAGTTCCTTTAATACTGTTGGTACTTCAACTATTAATCATTTGCGACACTATGACACAACTGCATACTTTATAGCCGTCAACGTGGGGGTGGTACTAATTTTATTTTTGCGACACGGAACAAATATAAACTCGCGAATTATTCAATTGTTTCCCAAATATACGTTAAAATCTAAGTACATTTATGCTAGGTAGACCGGAGTGCTCGAGATGGAGGGAGGTTATCCGGATCACAAGACGAGAGCACGCTGTTTTAAAAAGAACTGCAGATTTGCCTTAAATCTGTGATTTATTTTCTTCACAAGAAAACGAATTGAAATTACGTATATCGTCGGAGAAATCTAAGATGCGCTCAAATTAACGAAAAAGATCCAAGCGGGGTACACAGTGTAAATATAGGGCAAGGAGACGGAAACGCCATCTATTTTGTGTAAAGAATGTTATAGCGCTAACAAACAAATATCGCACTTTAACTACAATGTTTCGCTTCTGAAATAAAAATAACGTTATCTTGATTATAAATAAAATTATAATAAAATAATGAATTTATCGAAAAAATTGTCGAGGGGCAGGCGAGAGGTGTATGTTGATCATGATGTTAAAATCCTGAAATTGGGAAGGAAACTTGAAAGGAAAAAGTGATCACCATTGCATTTATGTGTATGTCGGAATAGTCCCACCGCCATTGCATTAAGCGCGCAAAGTTAAGCAGAGCCTTGAGACATCTTGACCCCTCGTTTAGCTTGTCCCTCTTGTTATCCTATGCAATCCTATCCTACATGAAAAAAAAAATGTAGAACGCATAGAAAAGATCGAATACAACACCGTCTCATGTCGTCCGCGCAGATTCCGAGTCTCGACCATGGACTTTTCCAAAAAGCGGGCTTCCTCGCTAGTGTCTCCACGAGAAAGCCGACTGTGCAATACAGGATTCCCCTGATCGCCGCAGCTTGTAGTCGTTGTTCCGATGTTTGATACAGAAAGGAACTGGTTTTCATAGAATAACGTAACAAATGCGATAGTATTCATGAGCGGACCCTACTCACGTTCTCGTCCGTCCTTCCGTTCTTAGCAAACCAAGCAAATGCGCATGGCGGGCAAGAGAAGGTCAAAATTCCTAGCGTCCCCAAGAGCTATGAAGGCCAAGATCCCATGATTGTTAAGCCATGTGGCAAGCGGTCGTTAATGAGTGCGATAACACCTTTCTCCTGAACCGATACGCGGAACGTGCAAGTGGCGCAAGTGGGTAGTTTTGACTTTGATGTTTATATACATAAAAAAGGATAAACATATTATTTGCAGTAATGCTACAACAAATGTCGTTTGTAGGTCGGTCGCGGGAGGCCCATCTACGGGAAGTCGACGGCTAGATCACACCGTTATGTGAATTTGTCTTAGGCGTTATAAAAAGCTTTAAGGACGTTGACAAAAAAGAAAAAGATTTCTCAAGTTTTGAAGGCAATCCTCAAGCAGTTCTTTAATTTAAAAAAGATCTACGCAGTAAGCGACGAGACAAATTTTTTTCGCATTTTAACAACAATAGCCGCAGCGATTTGCGCAACAATTGCTGTACGTAAAAGGGAACTTCCTAAGAACTAAAACGCCGGCTGCGCTGCGGAGGATGAAACTATCTCAAGATAGATCTGGCTGGTGACGTGCTCATTTAGCAAGCTCCAATTTGCGTCGTCGTTGTTCAGTGCAGCAAGCGTCCTACGAGTGGCTGCCATCTGTTTAGGACAACGAGCGTTAACAGCCTTCTGGGCAGATGATTGTCTCTTACGCTGTCAATATATGCGGGTTCCAATAGCAACCACAACAAACACTTAACTGACATCAGGGCGTGTGACCTCCTCTTTTAGCCAAAAGCTGACAAATTTAATTCGCAGTGAGTTTTAATCATGTTTTTATGTTAATGAACGGTAGCCCTCTTTTTACTGTTTCTCATATTTTCATTTTTACTTTATTTGTGTGTTGAGCACTACTATTACGTTTGAGCGAACCGTCTAACAGAATCAAACACTGCGGTGTGTACTCGAAAAAGTGTTGTGTATATACCAAACCCTAACTACAACTGTCACAAGCAAACACTTTTTTTTTTGTATGGTGATTTACTTTTTGTTTATGACTCAGACTTTCTTGCTGAGAGTGCACGTGAGATTTATGGCTTGTTCTGCAACTCATTTTTATTGCCTTACGCATTCGCGGAGAGACGAACAACCTAGGAAGCTGCCTGAAAACATCTCCATTATTCCACGGCCATTTTTATGAACGTTGCATAATAGACGTACCAGCAGAGTGAAAACTTTGGGCTGCCCGGATGGAAGTTGCAGTGTTATGTTCGAGAAAGCCGTTCGCTGGGCCTGCGTGGGTTCCATAAACATTTATGGCCTTTCGAGATGTACATACACGAGTTAACGTCGGGGCGAATATCGGAAGTAGATATTTTCGAAATAAGATTTTCGACGAAATAGCTCAGTCCGGTGATGGTGGACGACGCCATCAGGAATTTTGTGGTAACTCTTATCGTCCAGTTTTCTCAGCCCAGACAAGTACATTTTATTGAAAGTATTATGACACACCATAATATATCTTTCATGGATATTGGTGAAGGGGGCGCTAGTTTGTTACAATGCTTTAGTAAACAGGAGCCCTTATTTAACAGATTTGTGTTGTTTTTGTTTGTTTATTTTTTTGTTGTCAAGCCTTGGTAGTTTCGAATGGCACTTCAACTTGAAATAGATAGTTGCTATAAGTGCAGCACTTTACACATACCCGTAAAAATCAGTCAACATTGTTCCCATAAACAATCCCGTTAAGCGCATTTCCCTCAACTGAAAAAGAACTCGTGGCACTGCACAAAATTCCAACAAAACTGGAGAATACTCAAGGAATTATAGAGCGTGGTGAGAAACACAAGACACACACAAACAAGAATAAAACTAACGAGTTCACCTACACACTTGCTTTTACTCCAGTGGGGCATTAGTAAGCTTTGCTAGAGAAAAGACTATAGACGCCTGTTAAATAAAACAAAGGGGTTTTGAAATATGCATTTGAGCCTGGGCACCTACACATCGCCGACAACCTGAGGGAACAAGGGAATGGATTTCTCTGGCAAGCAAAGGGTGCGCGGTAGCAAGAAACAATAAGTTCGTCCATCAAAAAGAGTGTTTGCTTGGCGAAGGGAAAGGGAAGGAGCTCGGGCAGCACCTCCTAGATAAAAAAACCTAAGTGCTGAATTTTCCTGCTGCACTCAAAGATGCGACCACAGGGCGCAGATTCGACACGAGTGCTGCGCTAGTGTTCGGTCAGAACACGTATACAATCAGTGAAAACCCGTCCCAGCCAAACACCGACGCCGCAGTCGTGTCCAATCTGCGCCTATCGTTGCCTCTTTTAGTGACGCAGGATAATTTTGCACTTAAAGGGGTCATGAAACGCTTTTCCGAATATTTTCTGTTTAGCTTTCCTCCTCAACTCATAAATTGCGCATTCCACCAAACAGTTCAAGAAGACGAAAAGAGGGAGGCCCCTCTCGCTTGGAATCTGGTTGGTGTACCCGGGCAGAGCCATTTTCCCCCTAGAAGATTCGCCCGTCGCTTAAAATTCAGAAAAAGTTGCTTTCCCCAATCCGTTCACCCCGAAGCTGACAATGCTGTGGAAGCTACGTGCTCGTTGGCCCAGCCACACTTGCCACGTGATCACGCTCCTTCGCGCATACCCACGCGCAGAGAATGAGGTCAGGTGATGAAAGAGAGGCGGCTGATTGGTCCGGCAAGCGCTTAGCTTCCACCGCAATGTCAGCTTAGGGGTGAAGGGAATAAGTGAGGTCCGTTGTGTGACGTGCTTTGGACCCGGTGACGCGCTTTGGGGACCGCGGATGTCTCACAGTGAAAAGGCAGAGAGCTTACGAGGGGAGGAGGTACGAAATAGTCCGCTGTGTTTTCAAATTTTCGCATTGAAAATCAGGCTTTTGACTTTCTACCTTTATTTTCTTCCTTTGGCCCATTGAACGATGTGCTATTAGTAAAATCCGAATGTAAACTGATTTATCCTAACCCGAAATTCGTTTCATGGGCCCTTTAAGCTTTCTTATGTAGGAGGTGTTGGCTCACGTTACTCCCAGCGAAGATGACCTGCAGTCGCTTGTTGTTTATGCGCCTTTTTCACGAGATAAATGCTTATTTTGAAACCTTCTTTGACTAGGTCTCAGGAATTTCGTGAAGCCAAGATAAAAGCGTGGCCGCGAGGCTCGACACTTTTTGGTACACCGGTAGGAGAGGAGGAGTAAGTTACTCGACTATGATTGGTTAACAGGGGGTCATGTGAAGAGAGGGTTAGGCAAGGAGGAGCCAGGTGGGCGAGGAGAAGCTCGACCACCTGTGCGCACTAAAGGAAGAACTCGAGAGTATGGAAGGCTCTGGAAGATCGCCATGCTTATTAGCCTGATTAGCGCTAGTATCGCTTCACTTTAGGAAAAACTATCAAGTGTCCACAAGGTACGCGTTAAACTCTCTGATGAAGAGTGCCATTTACTTAGATGTCTGGCGTCCTGAAACTCAGTGTATCGCAAAACGTTTGTGATGCTAGAACGTTTCATGTATGCCTAGCAATTCGACATGCATTTTGTTTTAGAGCGCAGCTCTTAGGCGCCCGTTTCCGGCTTGAGCGGCGTCGGCTTCGCCGTCGGTGTAACCGCGCGGTGCACTTATGGGTAAATTTTCCCGACGGAACCCGAGGTTCTCCCGAAGGAACCCGAGGTCCTTCGGGAGGACCTCGGGAGGACCTCGGGTTCCTTCGGGAGGACCTCGAGTACCTTTGGCGACCTCAGGGAGGGGGGTTACGTGACCCCCCCCCCCCCCCGAGGTCCCCCGAGGACCTTGGGAGGACCTCGGGTTCCTTTGGGAGGACCTCGGGAGGACCTCGGGTACCTTCGGAAAGACCTCGGGGTGGGGGAGGGTCATGTGACCCTCCCCCGAGGTCAAGTGACCCTCTCGAGGTCACGTGACCCCCTCCCCAGGTCACGTGACACCCCCTTGAGGTCACGTGACCCCCTCCCGAGGTCATGTGACCCCCTCCCCCCGAATGATTCCTCCCTTAGTACCCTTCCCTACTCCTCCTCAAGAGCTGCGCTCTAATTCGGCGTTACAGGGAGTTGTAAACGGCTTTCACCTCTTGTTCTTATGGTTATAGCTTCGGTTGATATGAAAAGGTAAGTTGAAACGAAATACCAACTGATATATATTGTTAGAGTGGAGTCCTGCAATCCGGAAAAGCAAGAGCTTACATTCTTTATCTTCTGTTTCATAGACGTATTTTTTACAACGTTATGCTTTTGTAAATTTGGTAGAATGATTATATTTGTATTTTCGCTTTGCAGGGGTATAGACACTATCTATTTTTTTTGCGAGCTTCAACATCAGTTTATGGATGTTATGAATATTTTATGTTTGTTTTACTCAAATATAAATTTGCTGTGGGTTATCGTTTTTTCACTGGAACCATGCCGAACGTAATGATTCACATGGTATAATGTACGTTCTGGAGTTCATAAAATATTTTGACGTATTTGTTTGCCGGGCATTCAGCATAAATAGCAGAGGAACTACAAATCCTAAACGAGATATTGATTCAGCTACTGCTACAAATATTTTTGAAGTGATTGCAACAGGGATAACAAATATAACAGGCACACTCCTAAATTAATTGTATTAAAGCGTAGAACATGTCATAAGGATCCACTTAGCACTTTCCTATGTCACTAAAGTATGTCCCATAAGCAATTCGCTGAATTTGGCTGGCATTATATGGCCATAGAATTTTCGCTAACTTAGTACATCTACTTTGGTTGCTATGGCAGAAGTAGCATCGCCGCAGCAAAGGTCCCTCGCGAGTGGTGTCTCACCCTCATTGACTGGCGTAAGTAATCATGTGATTACAGTGAGAATAAAATTACGTTTTCGTCAGAAGAAATCGCATGGTTAGGGCTGGTACCCTGGTGGATAAAAAATACATTATGCACAAAAACACATAAAGTTAATTCACTGCACGCTATACTTGGCTCAAGAATTGGAGACATGATGTTTTTTGGTGAGAATAAAAGAAAAGAAGATAAATTTTAAGCATAGTACTAGGTAGTAGAGCTCTAAAAAGAAGAATAAAAAAAATCGAAGCAGTGACATCAGACACGGAACACGAGACCGTGGGACAAGCGAATGCACCACCAAAATGCACGCCATGTAGACGACAAAATTTAGACATACCAGCGCCATTCAGCAAGGCTCAACTTGCACGGGGAAGTTTTTAATAGAAAGGAAAAACGTCTTGGAGCGTGTGTGGAATATATCGTGTTCGTCAGAGTAATGGTTCAAACTCTCCGCCATTCTAACAATTGGGTTTACCGGACCACAAATTCAGGAAACATAAAAAGATGACTGAAGCCCAGTAGGCACACATAGAACACTAATGCAGAGTTCAGAAAAGGAGCTCGGAGACTTGATGAGACCATGCAGCATTTTAAAGAGAAATAATAGGTCCGCGTTCTCCTGACGCTGGTGCAGGCTAGGAAACCAACACGCTGCAACGCAGCCTCATATGTTAAGCAGCGAACATCCTCCTTAATGTAGCGATGTTCAAATATAGAAACAAACATATTTTGCACTCGTTCGATTTCCAAGGAGTGAGTTTAACAGATTTGATTCCAAACAACTACGGCATATTTTAACACCGACCTGGATGACGAACAGTACAACGTGATAAAAACAGTCGGGCTTTTGAGCTCCCTGGTTAAGAGAGAGGCAACACCCAACATTCGCAATGACGAGTTAACCAGCTTACCAATGTGATCAGAGAAACGCAAGCCAGAATCAAACATGACTTCGAGATCTTTCATTACACTTAATCGAGACTAAGTCTCCCGATGAATGTTAAAGGCAACAGAAACATTGTCAGTCTCCCTAGAGTGTAATGACTTGGTTTTGAACGGGTTCAAAGTGTCGTTGTCAGAGTACCATCGTTAAAAAGAACATGCATCTTCCTGGATCTTAGCACAGACATGTGCAACAACTATTTTTCAACAGATATTTAAATCAACAGCGTTTTGCAGGAATGAAGAATTTAACACGGCAGAAGAGACGTCATTTACGAAACTTGTGGACAGAGGGGGTCCTAAGACAGATCCCTCAGGAACCCCCGGATTGTGCCCTGTACAAGGAAGAGTTCATGGTGTTGAGTGAGACATACGCCTCTCTGAAGAGTAGCTTTTCAACCAGTCGTGTACTGTGCCACAAACTCCGTAGGAGGAAAGTTCGGATAAAAGAATCGTGTTATTGACTACGTCGAAGAAGTGACCTCTGTTACATATCACACGAGATGCGGTAGACATAAAACTAACAAGATTTTTAGTCGTTGATCTGCCGCTGATAAAGCCATGCTAATTGGGAATGACTAAGTTTCGAAATTTGAAAGAGAGGAATTGATGGACGATAAGAGCTTGGAAACTGGAGAGAAAAGAGAAATCGGGCTATAGTTACAGACATCACCTTTCTTACCGACTTCAGAACCGGAACAAGAACAGCAACTTTCCACATTTCAGGAAAGGTTTCCAACCTTAAACAGTTGTTAAATACTGAGCAAAGTACCGTCGTGAATACGTCGTGATGAGCTTTGAGGATCGCGGAGGGAATGCCGTTGGGCCCTACTGATAATGTTGCTCTAATTTCCTTGATACAGGACTGTACGCATTACTCATTGAAGTCCATGAAATTTAACAAGTAACCAAACTTATCAAAGTGCGGCAGCACAGATTAACAACATTGCGTACAATCTTTGTAGACCGACTCAAACTGATCAGCAAATAACTCAGGCACGAACTTCGAATTACTTTCATAAATATCTGGGACACTTTTTCACTGACCATGCCTCCCAGAACGTCATTTAATGTACCTCCAGAATTTCATTGAATTATTGAAAAGATATAATTTTTGTTAGTGACAATGCACCTGGCGGACGCGATATAGGACTGTTTTACATTGCTTTCTGCAACTCTTGAATGTCACCTCCTACTTTGGGAAGCCGCATTTCTAAAGCTTCTTGTGAGAAAGGTATTTGTTCTTCTTTTCAGTATCGTTTCTGACTCACTGGAAAACCAGCTAGGAAAGCGAGATTTAGTAATCGTCCTTAAGTGACTAAAGGTATCCATGACCTATCGAATAATTCGCATGAAGAGTATGACCTGGTCATTTAGATCAGGAGATTCCAAGATCGATGCCCAATCAAAGCTCATGAAGTGATGATATACATCCCCACATAGTCCCCTGCCGAAAGATTATATAAGATGCGCGGCTGGGAACCACCAGAATGAGTACGAACAAATAAATTTTCAAAAGAGCGCACTATACCAAGTGCAGAATGATATGTACCTTGAGGAACTAATGGGAGTTCACCCCGTGCTACACGTACACTGCCCAGATTTGAGAAACATAAACCCAGAGCATTACATCGGGGATTCAGAACATTTAAGAAAGATGATAAGTTTAAGAGGTGGGTGTCTTTCTGCCTGTAGTAAATGTTGTCCGGAAAAACATCAAACTCCGGCGAGTTGATTTCGGGAGCATTAAAATACCCTAAGGTTGAGACCCCCACCTCCCTATCCATGAAAGTCATTCACTTTATTCTCTTTGCCAAAAATTCATCTGGCGGTGTCTGGGGAGGGAGGTAAAATAAACCGATTAGAACGAGTACTCCCTCTGCAGACTCCATCTTGACCCATACACTCTCAGGAAATTTCTCGAAGTCTTCACGTCTGCTTGAGCGGTAGGACCTGTTGACTGCGACCAACGCTCCGCCTCCTGTCCTGCTCCGCGGGGAAAACTCTTGATCGTGACGGTGCACCTGAAAAAAAAAGGTGAAAAGTAATTGGAGGAGCCGATTCAAGAACATAACCATGTTTCGGTTAAACAATAAATAGTGAAATTGGAAAAGGTTACATTAGAGAAAAAGTAGTCGGCTTTTGTACGCAGGCCGCGAACTTTTTGATTAAATAGATCAGTGTGATCCACCCTTGGATTCTCCAACTGCGGAGGGGGCGGCGGCGGCTGCGTCGGATACATGGAGCATTGGCCCTAAACTCGTCAAACACAAAGTTCGATCCAAACGTTCGCGGGGTGTGCCGAATTGGAAGCCGGCGACAAAAGCGCGAAATAATCGTCGTGATAGTCCAATCGGTGTGCTCCATAAACTTCTGCCGGGACTTTGTGTTTGGCGAGTTTAGAGGCCCAGGTCTTTGCGAAGGGCGCCTCTGAAAGTTTTAAAGAGGCAATATTTGTTCCACACGATGGGATCAGAAAGCTTGTCTAAGTATACGGCAGCCACGGATACGTGGAAGGAGGCGTAGGAGTCTTAGCGCATCTTCAGTTTCCGGCACTCCACTTTCTCAGCTACAACGAAAGAGAGATGAAAACTGATGTCTGCGCAGCTTCTGTCCGAGTTCAGCTTGGTGACGAAAAGGGCTCTTCGTCGAGTTAGTGGAGGGGCAACGATGTGCTTGCGGGTTTCGGGCGCCCCGATAAGCGCTGTGGTCCGAGCTTTTGGTTGTGCAGAATTGATGACACTGGGAGGCACGTTCTCTTTCGGCAAAGCATTATTCTGGTTATCTGAAGTGAGAGATGCCTCAACAATCTTCGTAGGAGAAGCTGGGGGACATAGCTGTGTAGAGCGACAGCATAAGTGTATTTTCGCAAAGGCCCTCCAGTAGTCCTATTTGCAGGCTGCCGTCGGTGACGGAGGCGTCCGTCTTAATCCCCGAGGGCGGCGACCTCCTCAGTCAGGAACGAAATTCCCTCCATAGCATTATGGAGCAGGCCCCGTAGGGACTGCACGCCGGCGCCAAGGTCAATGGCAGTGGGGTGGGTGGTCCCCCGCGAAGTTGTCGAGCCGAAGAGAAGGCCGCAGAGGAGCGGGGAAGGTCCGCAGCGTTGCTAGCGTGATTGCGTACGATGCCACCTCTGTTAGGCCAAGAAAAAGATGACGCAACCTCTGCCAAGAAAAAGGGAGCGCGTCTTGGTCCCTCCGGGGACCAAACGCGCTGCCACAACCATTAGTCCCCTGGGGGACTAACGGGGAGGGGACCAACTTTTGCGCCCCTCGCGTTAGTTCCTCAAAGTTGAACCCCCAGGAGTAATTTTAGCACCCTTGCATTTAGGCCACTTGGACTAAATGTTGCGCCCTTACTTTATTTATTACTAAATTGCGCCCTTACACATCCAGGTAGTGCTACTCAATGTCAAATTCAAGATAGGTAAAAAATATGTTATGGCTGGGGTAGATCTTTTCCACGCTCATGACATTCACATATGAACAGCACTTATTTCACATCTGCACCCGTTTTATCAAATTTTAACATAGACAAGGATATAGAACACAATGGACACACGCACAACACACATACGCGATGACACAATAATTCGATATTTTTTATTTATTGACACACTGGTACAATCGCAACCCCAAAGGCTACCCATGCGCCTTTTATACTGATCATTTGAAAGGAGTCGTTTGGTCAGTGACCTTCTCAACCGTGAATGATGTTAAAAACATGGTGCTGCTTTCGCACCAATATGATTCTCCAATATTGTTGCTAAACTTTCCAAGAAGTGTATATCTTACTAAGAAGTAGCGGTACACACAGTAATTATTTGTGACAGTCTATAAATCAGCGTCCCCATAAGCTCCCAGCAGCCGTGTTCTCGCTTCCCCGCATAGACTGTCGCACTTTGCGCACGCGCGTCTCCCTGGCAACCGCATCGTCCCTTGCGAGAAAAAAAACAAAAACATATATATTAATTAAATAATACAAAAAGAAAAGAAAACAGAATAGACCATTTTTGTCATTGGAAACGTTTTTACCACGTGCTACGTGGCAATTTTCATCACAGTTAAACCAAAAAGAAAATATAAACGATTTCAAACCACGTTCCAAAGGATGCAAAGGGGAAGGACACCAGGACAACGGTCAAAAGCCGCATGGCCAGTGCATCAATGATGGCGGCGCTCAAGTCAGCGCTGACTTCCACGACGTGCTGGAACAGAGGCTGCGATCGTTATAAAGCCAGATCCAATCCTTCAACATTTCCCCTCCTGCAATTTGTGATGCTACGATTGTCTATGGATACGTTCCCCTGCGTTCCGAAACAGTAAATGCGTCGCTAACGCTGGCCATCGGCGATGCAGCAGACGCCGCCATCTTGTCCGCGCGGTTGGACAGATGCACCCTGTCTTAGGAGGACTAATGGCTGCTTTTGCTCCTGCGCGCCTCTCGGTTAGTCCCGGTCGAGTGCAGTTAGTCCTCAGCATTTGCGCACGGGACCTAACTCGAACCAGAAGGAGTCTTCGCGGATCAAATGGGAGTTCAGAGGATCAATTGTTGCCGTTAGTCCTTTGAGATCATCTTTTTTCTTAGAGTGAACCGCGGATGGTCGCACAACTCTCACAGAGAAATGAGCTCGCCCCAGACTGAAGAAATGAGTCGACCTTGTCTGGCCACCATACGCACTTTGGGTACGCACGAAGTTTGCACCAATAACACAGCAGGAACCCTTGTTCTCCATAGAAGGCATGGGAACAGATTGTACATGCGTCCTCCCTCGGTGACATCTATTAATAATAATATTATTAATAAAATTAATTTTATCTGTATGTGTACACGTATCAAGTGAGAGCAAAACAGATCTATCAAAGCCAGTGAAGGCTTGTAGGACAGTACTCTACACTTCAGAGTTGAAAGTATCCCTATATACTTGTCAAATAATGGTACTAATAATAATACCAATAATAATAATAATAAATATTATTAAAAATATAATAAATTTATTCCCACAGACATGGAGTTCATTTAAGGAAACAGGATCATCAAATCAAATAAGTGGCTCATTGTAATGCCCCACTCCAATTAAAAGGTCGAGCATAGCATAGCTTAGCCACTCTAAACCCAAAAAGAAACGCATAGACATAAAAAATATATAAGAAAGAAATATCTGATGTCATGTAAAAGAATATACACAATAACATTTTGGAAATTCTTAAAAGAAAAGCAACCGGAGGCACAAATCAGCAAGTAATATGTTTAAGCACTTTCTTCATTTTTCAAGGCGAAGTAAAAGATAGAAGTTGAGGTGGTGGTTGAGAAAAATATAGGAGGAACATCATATGCACGCGTGCTTTCACCGTATCTAGAACGAACAAGAGGTTTCAGGAATGCCTGCACGTGACGAAGGGCACGAGAGGTGTTTGTAAGTTAGAATTTAGTGTTCCAAAAGTTGCGTACCACGACTGAATAAACTAAAGCGTTTGGAAGCTAGGCAGTTCAACTAGTTTAAAAAGGTTGGCGTCGTCAGGTAACAGGAGCTTGTACGAAATGTTTGTAACGATAGTTTTCTGGATAAAATGAAATATTTGCCTTAGGATCGTAATAATCTAGATCAAGAAGAAACACTTGCCACCTTTGATGTATAAATACCGCAATGCCTCTGCCACAGCGATTTGAACGCGTAGAAAAAAGTGAAAGAAGTGAAAAAAAAGTAATAATAATAATAATAATTATAATATAACATGTTTTTATTTTATTTATTTAGGATACTTCAGGTATTTAAGATGATATAAGATAATATAATATTATATATAATACTACTACTAAAGGTTTTATTGCCGTCCTGTAGTACAAACGTTCTAACGGGTCCGTCAAAGCCCACAATGGCTTGTGTTACGGGGACCCGGCAAGTCACAAAAGTAAGCTATCGGTATATGAACACTATCAAAGACAAAAATACACACGCAAACAAAAAACAAAAGACGAGCGATTTCACACACCCAAGCAAATAAAAACTACAGCGTTTTAGAAGGAAAAGTTCAAAGCCATGTTTTTAAGTCCGTCCTAGAGTCAACTGAAAATATACCTTCAGGAAGATTCTTGAAAATATCGGGAACATAATCACCACGAGTTCTCAACCTGTACCTAGTAAAACATCTTGGGCGTTCAAAACGGGCAGCCTGTCTAAGGTTTCGAGACGGTTCATGTGGAACCATGAAGTTATCCGTCAAAAAATATATAAGTACCACAGTTTGTCGCAATAACGAATTTAAGTTCGGCATTCTCAGATCGTGAAAAATATTTGTGCTGACTGAAAAAAAAAAAGGATTTGTAGGCCACACTTTTTAAAATACATTTCAAAACATTGTTCACTTTTGTATGCCACAGCCCAGCGGTGTGTACGAAAACAATCAGGCTCTAGGTGCATGATAGAAATAATAATAAAAAAATCAATTTTATCCGGAAAAGCGGGCAAATCACTCCTGCCAAAACTATGCTTCGCACAAAAAAGAGGTTTATGGCGTAATGTCGTATAAGCTTTCAGTATGATTAGGTAATTCATTGATGTGGAGTAATTCAATTGTTAATTATTGATTAAAGGCATTGTGTCAATTAGAGTCTTGCTGGACATAATCTAGAACTACTGAATACACCCACATTACAATGATATAAGGCACGCAGGGCATTTTACGGCGTTCCAAAAAAATGCTCAACTTGGACGCGTTTCTGGGTTTCGGTTTGCTATCGGAGCGTAGTTCCGCGCGAGCAATTCCGCTTTCCCGTGGTCCAAACGCGCAACGTACTTTGCCGCCACGCATAGCAAGTAGAAGAGGCTAGATAAGAAAGCCTCCAGACTGTGAAATGAGGTTTGCTTTTTGGACGTCAGTGCCAGTGTGAAGACGCACCTTTATGTGCGGTGCGTGGCGGCGCATTCGCGTTGCAATTTTTAGACACGGGCGGCGGAATGGCCCGCTCGGAGGTTCGCTCCGATAAAAAACCGAAACCTAGAAACCCGTACAAAATTGATCTCTTCTTTTCTGAACGCCGTCAAATGTTGCGCGTGCCTAATATCATTTAAATGTGGGCGAATTTAGCAGTTATCGATGGTACCCCGCAAGTTTGCAATTAAAACAATGCTTTTGAAATTTGTATATAAAAAACTTAATTACTGAAAATGAATTATTTACTCAATTATTTATTTATTTATTTATTTATTTATTTATTTATTTATGTATTCTTGAGTTGAGGATGCCCACCAACAGCTAAACGCCTTACCAGTGGTACACCATAATACATTCACAACGAAACAAATAATGCGAACACTGCAATAACAAAAGTACAAAGACAACAATGAAATGCTGATGCCCTATGTCATTTTCGCTGAAATCTCAATACTGAATGCTAGTAATTTTTTATGGTTCCTTTGGGACAAATCAGAACGGCATTAATCTATTTTTATGTGAATTGCGAAGTTATCGCCGGAGCGATTTGTTTCGCATTTCCGGAAGCACCCTGTATATATATTATATATATATATATATATATATATATATATATATATATATATATATATATATATATATATATATATAGTACAAATATCCAAGACATTAAGTATTGAGTAGGGGACTTCATGACATACAATATTGAAGTGTTGATTTCGGTGCTTCCAGTACTTTAAAGTCAATATTCTTCATATATTATATTGAAAAGAAACAACCTCAAAGGCAAGCAGTTTGAGGCAATCAGTTCGTCAAATTCTTATTAGCTCTTCACAGACTCTAACAAAAGATACATTTGCTTCTCAAACTTCTGACGGCAGAAGTAAAAAAAAAATACAGTTCTTCGCTGTAACGCTTATAACACTCTAACTGTCTAAATATCGGGTCGAGCTGACTGAGATTCCTAGCAGCGTAAAATGTAGATTTCAGCCGCGTAGACACTCGCGGGACCCTAACGCACACTTCAGACAAGTGATCTGAGAAACCAATCAAACCATGCATAGTTTTGAAAATGAACAACAAGTCTGCTTCTTTTCAGACGTTTGCATAGGTTACGTTTAAAGAGCTCCAGCACAGCCTCATAGTTCAGTTTATGCGTATTGTCACTCAAATAACGATATTTAGATATGGAGATCCATTTCCTTAGCACACGTTCTATTTTCAACGAGTTAGTCTTGCAGATGTCATTCCACACAATTGACGCGTATTCTAACTGGAAACAACTCAATGAACAATAGAGTGTCAAGATGGCAAATGGGGTGCCGAATACCTTGTTAGGCGACATGCTATTCCTAGAGATCGTAAAGCTGCTACCACTATTTTGTTTTCGCGTGGTCATCAAATCGTAGGCTTGAATCAAATGTAACGCTGATATCTCTTATGCCACCCACACGAAACAGTACGGATTCACGGGTAAGATGAGGGAAATAGACGTTTTGAGGTTTTGGAGACAGGGTCATCTATTTAGTTTTTGAACGATTTAGAAAACGTATGTTTGCTGTGCACCATTTCTTGAATCAATTTATTTCGTCCTGTAGCCTCATGCAGTCGTCATAATGTTTTTCACATTTCGCGATATATTTTAACATTTCAGCATTAGTAAGAAAGATGACTGAGGGATGAGAAGGCAGGCATCATTAGCAAATATAAAAAAATAGGAGGGCACGTAGAACAAAGCCCTGAGGCACGCCGGAGTTCGTTCTGTGTGTCGTGGAATTTATATAATTAACTTGAACGAAACCTTCCCTGTCCAGTAAGAAGCTCTTAAACCATTCACGCACCGGTCCACCGACACCATATAGAGAAAGCTTAGATATTAATTTTTTATGATCGACTATGTAGAAAGCCTTGTTTAAGTCGAAAGAAACAACAATGAGTTGACCTTCTTTACATAAAATACTAGACAGCGTTAAAGTAAAAGTGACCAATAATAATACTAATAATACGTTTTATTCCTTTGAGCCACATACCAATATATGGCCGAAAAAAGCGATACATTCTTATCTGGACGAGGCAGGCCTTAATACAATAAAAACAAAAAAATAGAAAAAAGATTGTGTTCACTAGTTTCATACACTATGTTGCGTCATAAAAAAAAACACTTTATACAGGGTAATTAAATGACAGATGCCATAATGATAAAATCACTCGGATAAAAATACAAGAGAAAATAGTGTACAAGTAGCTACCATCATAAAGGCTAAACTCCATGGAGCGAATATGCCACGAAGAAGCGACGACCTTCGCCACTTTTATGACGCCACCCGTAAAGTGAACGCTGCCGGGCGAAATCCCTCGCTTTATTCGATCCATGCAGCCTAGTCTTAACGCTGTGAAAACTCAACTCCTCTCACAATCAATCCTAATGACGGAAGCAGGCCCTTACAAATAATTACGTGCATCTGTGATAACCGCTATCTTTATCATCGTTTATAAACCGACACGCGGGCTTGACGACACGGAGCTGCGGCGGCGCTGCGATCGCACCCGAGCCGGGTTGTGTGGGCAAAATGGCGCACGTTTTGCATGGGCGTGATAGCATTTCAGCGTGACGCAAAGCTGTGTAGCCGTTAATTGCATCGAAAGGTACAGCGAAAGTAGCGGGGTGAGTCTCCACAAGTTGCCGGTTGACTCTGAAAGGCGCAGAAGGTGGATAATATCCGTGGATCGAAAATAATGGTCGCATCCCGCGGACAACTATTCGTGCGGCAAGCACATTCTTGAAGGCAAGTGTGGCTTCCATTTTAATCTCCGTCCTGAGGCTTGCATATGTGCAGGAAAACCGTTGTCTGACCGAGACCACCGGAATTTTGTTCCCACGGTGTTCGAGTACACAGCACCGGCCAAGCGCTCGTCGGCGGCTCGCAACGCTCGCGCTATCAGGCGGAAGATCGGCGACAGAACGTCAGTGTTGTATGCATCACCGAAAAAAGTAGCGGAATACGTTACTCGTTACTTGCGAATAAAAGGAACGCGTTACCGACCTACGTTAAATCAAAATAAAAGGAACGCGTTACCGTTACCGATAAGAAGTACCGCAGGTTACTTTTGCGTTACTTTTTAAATTATGATTTAACTCGTTTTACTGTTTTGACGGTGCAGGTATGCATAAAGTCAAATTTCAAGAATTATTATGTTCCTGCAGAAACTGAACATAATTACTTTATCTGTTTGTACGGATTCACCTAAATACTCACGAGAAAAAATGCAAAGAAAAACGCAGAAAACTCAGATATTCACGTGGCTTAACGCCTAAAAACACGGGAAAAATTGAAATGTAATTACTTTAAGACTTGGGAAGAAGAAGCAACGAGTAACGCAACTACGTTACGTGTTACTTGAAATAGTAACGTAAATATTTTACCTGTTACTATCTTCAAAAAGTAACGAGTACGTTACTACGTTACTGACAAAAGTTACGCGTTACCGGTAACGCCGTTACTTGTAACGTGTTACCTCCAAGACTACAAAACGGACAAAGCGTTACCGCTTGTCATGCCTTGTGGTCATGAGGGTAGGAAAAATATCATACCTTGACTCGAAGACGCTGTGTCTATTTAATCAATTAATAAATACACTTCCGCAGACCCACAGTCTGCCGATCCCGCCGGCAGTGCGGAAACCGACTCGAAGTAATCGTAGGCCTCGAGAGACTTGTACGCCTGCACCGTGTCGGCCGTCAACTAGCTTGGCGAAAAAACTAAATAAATGACGACGCGAGCCGTCAACGTCGGTGGCAGCGACTTCGGGTCGGAACTGCACCAGGTCATGTTTACGGCGTACGGATCGTCGAAGCCAACTTCGTCCACGCACAGTTTGTCTCGATACCGCTGCCGTTCAGCCTCGGGTAGCGAGCTCAAATAGTCGGGCATAACATACGACATACGTTGGCAGAAAATACGATTCACAAATAAAGCTAGAAGCGTCTCTAGAACGTCAACAACGAGCGCACGCCGTAGATCGCAATGGTGAAAACATGCAGAGCCTGGCCGCTTTTTCCCACATAGCTGCTGCGTATGCGTGGCCTTCCGGCTGTGTTGGTAAACAGAGCCGCGCCACGTGTCGGTCTATAGGTTTTGAGCGATCATTTGCCAACGTTTATGCTGATAAATAAATCTTACAAATGAACATTTCGACGAGGAAGGCTTTTAATAATAGCATAATAATAATAATAGTCTTTATTCTATGCGTCCACAAACAGCGCAGGGCCTTTTGTGTGGTACACAGCAAATGCCGACAAGATAAAAGTATAAGCACTGAGAAAACATAGCTATCCCAAGAGAGCACTCACAGAACAAACGTAGAACACATAGCGACATCTGACAAGCAAGATAAGGTAAAAGGAAGAAGAGGCACTGAAAATACAAATACAGCAACCCCAAAAGAGCAAAAAACGCTCAAAACGCCGAAAATAAAATAAATGAAGAGATGTTGCACTGGCAAATTTCGGAGTCTACTGGCGTGGTTTACTGGGACCAGTGTTCTGGTCGTCACCGAAAAAAAGGTAACGAAGTATGTCACTTGTCATTTGCGAAATAAAGGATCGCGTTACCGACCTACGTCACCTCAAAATAAACGGAACGCGTTACCGTTCCCGTTACCGATAAAAAGTAACGCACGTTACTTTTGTGTTATTTGTATTTATAAATATGACAGTAACAGAGTTTTTTTGGGGGCGAAAGCTTGGTTCTACACTGGGACAATGGGCGTGGGCGTTGGCGTTTTTCTAAACAGGGAAGTTTTGAGTGTGGAAAAGACTGGCACATTTTGAAGATATGTGGAATGAGTGCAATAATTATTGACGTGGCGTCTATATTTCGTTTCAGCTTTCACCAATGCATAAAACATTCAGTATCATCACAGTTAAGTGAGTATAACGAATAGCATGATATTTTGTTAAAAAAAGCATTCGCCTCTTATTAAAGGGAAGCTTCCATCGAGAGACAAGTGTATTGGAAAATATATCATCAGTATTTATAAAATTTCTTTACAAATCGAGAGAAAAATGTATAGAAAAAATGTTTCGCACTCTGGTTTCAGGCCTTGTTCCTGATGACTTGCTCCGGAACTTATTTACCAAGCAATATTTAATATAGGTTGAAACAGGATGCTTTTTTTGGATCGCGGAGCCCGACGCTGTGAGGTGAAATGGCAGGGGTATTGTTTCTTACAATAAGGGATAAGATTCCCTCTGGAGCCTGGCACTTCCACTGCTTTCTGCTGTCCACGCGAAAATGAAATTGCTTTAGGTGCAGAAGCTTATGTCTGAAGGAATGAAATAATTCCAAAAAAGGTTTTCTTGTACTTTTGCAAACCTCAGGATTGCAGTTTCCTAGTGGCCGTAAAACAGAATTTTGCACAGATCACGGCCATCTGTCTAAATTATAGCTTGGCAAAAGTGACACAATTTTTTGTGCATCTTGCATAGACGTACCCCTGATGGATCAATAAAATATTTCAGTTCAAGAATTGATAGATCTATAAAAGTACTTAAGAATGGGAACCACAAGCGGTATGGGAAAGACGGCTGAATTCTCTGACAAATCTGTTCGGATCAGGAGAGCAACGGCATTCCTCACCCGTTCAAGACATTGGCTTTATTTTGACACGCTACTAGATATATTTCAAACGGCAAAAGTTTTCAATACAATTAAAAAAATTTATTGAAGAGTTGTTAAGAATCAAAATATCACCGATTAATTATCGAATGAATAACGCGTTTCGTTCCCCATGTGAATGTGGCACGGCTTTTGGTCGTTTGCTCTGTATATTGGGGATTCATGTATATTCAGATTTTAAGAATATGCGACATAGTTTTATGAAATCGAATTTAACACATGCAGCTCCATGCCCTACTGGTCAAGACTTCACCATTGCCGGGGACCAAGGACGTCAATTTGCGACTGACTGAGATCTACACTCCGCGTAATGTAGCGATTGGTTTTGAGAAAAAAATTAGTTATTGTCTTCGAAGCGTTTATTGAACGCCGTAGGCACTTACGTTCCTGTACTGGTAGAAATACGCAGCGTGCTTGTTTTATTGACCTGCACTTTACAGATTATGGCCAATAGTTATCGTTTTTGTTGGCCGATATTGGGAAGACTGGTTACGATAGTGCGCATCTGTGGCCGTCACTGGCTTAATATTACGGATGTTATTAATACTGAGATAACAAAAGGTTTTCACAAAAAAAAAACGAACACAGTACACATTGTCGTATGTTTTTCAGTATGAATCACTTTATGACCTCAACTTTTTACTTAGTGATTTTATGTTGTAGACATATTTATGCGTGAAGATAATACGCGCTATACATCTTGCGACGTGATGTTAGAGGTGAAAAACTAAGGATGTATGTGCATAATCGTAGATTTCGTCGTCAAGATAACAAGTCTGCTCTGGTAGTATAATATCAATGTACACATTTTTTCATTGAATATTTAATGTGTATAAGACCCCATGGGACACAAGACACCGAAAAAGATCCATAAACATTCAAAGCTGTAAAGAGCAATGAACAATCCAATGCGAATATATAATGTGTCGTGTTCGACCTCGGCGCACTGAGTTTAATTAAAGTAATGCCTCTGGCGCTTTTAGTAAAATGGACTGCCATTGTTTCAATATCTGGATTAAAGGGATGTAAAAGCCATTATTAAAATGTGCTCGATAAAGGGCTGAGAAACATGATACCTTAATTCGATATTTTACTGCACTTATTGTGCAAAGTCGGGGTTATTAGGATGTTCTCCGGACATTGAATAATGAAATAGGGCGACTATGCCGGCTCTTACGAGAAAAATAAAAAATAAAAAAAGGAAAATAGATTTTCGACTGTCCATTCATTGCCTGAGTTGAAAATATTAAGTTTCGGGTTAATGCGCCCTTATTGAACGAACTAAAACTTTTTATCGTTTATGTGGGCTGGATTTTAGAGAAACATTAAGCTCAATTGTTTCTTACAGTTTTAACAAGCTTAGTTGCCATATTCCTTGAAAAGTGAGAAGACAAACGTTTATTCGAAGCACTCTTCTGAAACCAATGGAAGCAGCGTTAGCTCTTCATCGTAAGTAATCCTCTTAGTCGTGCTCAGGACGGGGACACAACAAAAATACTTTTATGTGAAAAGACACTCCAATTTACGAAAAAAGGAAAACGAGTTCGTGCATCCACTAGCCACAAAAAAAGTCTCAGCTTTGATAGAACGGCGGAAGCCAATCTAGGGATTGTATATTAATTATGTTTCCCGCTGTCCCTATTAAAGCACTCCAATAAATATTTTATATTTTCTAGACTAATCGTACTTCAGCATCGGATTATCGGAGTGATTCTAATTCAAGTGAAGTTAATTGTTCTCCTATCAACTTAATAGACTGAATACAAGTTCGTGCTAGAACCCCACACCCCAAAACACTATGGGGATATATATAGGTACAGGGTGACAATAAAATTTCATAAACTTTTCGCAATATCCACTTCTTATTTTTAATGCGAAAGCATTAACTGTCCCATGGTGCGAGCCGACATCATCAGGTTTAAAGCCGCGCCAAGCGGCACCTTAAATCTTTCCTCCAAGTGAAGCCAGCTTCCAGCTATGAAACCATGCGGAAAGCTTAGCCAAACGGCCCCTAGTTTCCCCGATCCCAAAGGAGCGGACTGAAGCTCATGGATTTCGGCTTCGGTCCAATAGACCTTTTGCTATTACCCAAGCATCAAGGAGAATGCAGGGATTGGTGTTCCACGCGCCGCACGTGCTGGCCTCAGTAGTAGTAAATTTTCTAAAGCAAAAACCTAAAACAAATGGCATCTTGCACGCGCGTTCTTCAACACTTTATTTTGGTTATTTACTTCAAATCTTTTATACGGGGAAGGCGTGCGCGTGTGGCGCGTGGAACACTAATCCCTGCATTCTCCTTGATGCTTGGGTAATAAAGCAAATGATCTATTGACTGGCGCGCGTCGACGAGGCTCCCATTGGCCGCTGCACGTCGATTTCAACGACCGCCACTCCGCCACTCCATGGAGCTGCGTGTCCGCGAGGCAGCGGCTCCACCGCTCCAAGCTCAAGGTCAGCGCGCCGAGGACATCGCGCGCGCTCGAACATCGACGCAAGTATGCCGCAGACGAGAGAAGGGAGCGGAAGAGCGGCGTGCATGCTTTAGCATTCACGACTCATAAGAAGTGCTCAGGTGTACCTCGAGCCTTTTCCTATTTATTTATTTATTCCTACATACGCATACCCTCCCCCTATTTTTTATTTATTTATTTATTCATACATACACTACGGGCCTTTACGCATTGAAGGGGGAGTGGTACACAACAACATAAACAAAAAACTGAATGGTAAAATATGGTCTTAATTAGCATACAGTAAGAAACAATACCTATGAAATGGTTAGTCGATTGTATTACGAACGGCGGCCTGAAATAGATCACAATCGTAAATTGTTGCAACTTGGAAGGAGAGGTGGTTCCAGTCAATAGAGTTGCGTGCGATAAAAGAAAAAAATGGATTAGTGTTGCATTATGTGGCGCCTACTTTATGATGGTGATCCAACCGCAACGCTATATATGAGGGGGAGGGGTGTAGTGTACAGCACAAATATGCGTGATGATAAATTTTGAAAAAGAGGCAAATTCGTCAAATTTTTCGACGTGATGTTAGTAGTGGCAGACCCAAGTTATATGTCATTAAAGATATACCCTCGGTACATTCATTGCATTAATAAATGAAACAAGCTGAGTTGTTTTGTGTCATTTCTAATTGATCTAGGAGCATTTGGATGTTAGGATCCGATATTGAAGAGGCATATCTCTGGTTGTGAACGAACGATAGATTTGTATAAAAACAAATTTAGTGGATGTAGTGGCTGAGTCGAAATTACGTTTTGAGTAGCCGAGCATGCGATTACTTTTGCTGGTAATAAAATCAATCTGCGCTTTTAACCAAGGATCAGGTGTGATATGGACGCCTAAATGCATGTGTGATTAGACGGATTCTAAGGGAACACAATTAGGCTGATAGGAAAGCAGGTCAGTTTAAGTACGAAAAATACGAATAAATGTACACTTGCTAACATAATAAAACAGCGCAGAGATCACGGGGAAGAAAAAGAGGGCATGTAGGACAAAAGAGCGCTGACTACCAACTGATTTTTTTTAAAGAGGAGAAAAAGAAGCCATAGAAATGGACCCCACGTGATAGTTGATAAGGAAAGGAAAATGAAAAAGCAAATATAAACAGACTAGACGGATTTGAACTAAGAGGAAAATACGGTTTGTTTAAATTTGATTCTTTTTTTTCCTTTCCTTATCAACTATCACGTGGGGTTCATCCCTATGGCTTCATTTTCTCCTCTTTCAAAATAAATCAGTTGGGAGTCAGCGATCTTTCGTTCTACCTGTCCTTTTCTCGTCCTGTGTGTTCTGTGCGCTGTTTTATCATGTTGAAGTGCCGATTAGCTCAAATCACTACTTTATCGCACTTGTTAACATTTAGGGTCATCCGCCACGTTTTACGCCATGTAAAAATAGCATTGGTGTCTGACTGAAGCGCATCGTAAGCCATTCTCAGTGGTTCTTTCACGGAAAGCAACGAAATCACAGGCGAACAAATGGATCGAAGATAATACACAGTTAGGTAAATCGTTAATATAAACAAGAGAAAGGAGAGGCCCAAAGACAATGTCTTGGGGTAAACCTGAGATGACTGGGTCACAAGGAGAGTCAACATTGTTAGCGGAAAAAAATTGCTGACGACTAGTTTAGAAGCCTTCAAGCCACGTTAGTAAGCCAATTTCAATACTATCTTTTTTGTTTTTGTTTTAGTTTAAGTAGTAGGACACGATGCGAGACTTAATCAAATGCCTTTGCGAAATCTAACATATACGTACAGTCTGCTAATTATATAGTGTCAAGTACGGTATGGAACTTATGGGTGAAAAATGCAATGAAGTTTCACATGAAAATAATTTGTGAATACCGTGCTGAGCGGGATGAAAAATGAATTGAGTTCCATATAGTTAACGTTAATGGAAAAATATATGTGGTCAAGAATCTCTCATGGGACACTGTAGTGATCGATATGGGCCTGTAGTTATATTGCGTATGCTTCCTTCCACTCTTATGAACTGGAACAACCCTTCCCATCTTCAAGTTTCTCCGCAATCTAATGATTACTGAAACATTTTAGCCCCGACAAAAAGGGACATATATATGTTTTTAAGGGGCGTAATACATCGACACCAGCAGCAACAGCAGAGCAGGGTTTAAGTGAAGCAATGACTTTAGAAATATCAACTGAGTCAATCAAAAGAGGACACATAAGTAAGTTCGTAACGCGGCTAAATTCCGGCAAGACTAGAAGAAATGATTGAAAAGTCACTAGAGAACAGATTGTTAAGCTTGGCGGAATACGCGCCACTATCTATTGGCTGACCGTCATATTTTATTAGTATTATTCGCACGTTATCAGCAGGGTTAAAACATTATATAATTTTCTAGAGCTGTTCAGAACGATATTTGGTAAAGTGCTGGTAAGAAAACTTGCTTCGGCATTCTTGACAGCAGTAGTGCATATACTTGAAGCAGAGTAATAAAACGACCACCTAGCTTGGTTTCCAGATGATTTTACCGAGCGATAGAAGCGTCTTTTAGTTTTGTTGGAGAGACATTTCATGTATGAATTTTACCAAAGTGCCTATGAACTCTAAGGTATTATACGAAGCGGTGGGTTGCGGTTAATTCGAACTGCCACCTCGTTTTTTTCAATACCAACCTGATGCATTCGACTGAGCGTTCCACAAATCAGTTCAAAAACAGTGCCAATAAAAAATTGAGTTCTTCACTAATTTCATTAAAGTCAGTTTCGCGATAATACATATTACATTAGTAGTTTTATAAAACATATGTAAAAGAATCGTAAGTGTAAAAGTTTAACAAAAAATGGACACTTCTTATCGGCATGCACGTTGATTCTTAGAATTTGTTCAGGGCACTTAGACAATATTAAATCCCATATGGTTTCAGTTCAAGCCGTGACTGTAGTTGGATGAAAAACGATCTGTGTGAAGCTAAAGACAAACATTAATCAATGAATTCCTGACAAGACAAAAAAAAACGGATTTGAAGAAGGTGGGAACGATGACCAGTCAATTTCTGGGTAATTGAAATCACCAAAAAGAAAAACGGATGGTGATTAATAACGTCATATGAAAATATTGATGGCATCTTGAAGTTGAGTAACAAAAGTGGAAGAGGCGTTCGGCGGACGATATTAAGTCCCTATCATGATTTTGCAATGATACAGTTTTCCCAATACCTACATGATTTCTAAGCATGACTGTGGGATGTTCGGAAAATAGTGTCGCGCGCTTGAAACATCAAGGTATGTTTGTTTTCTCGTCTTTTCGCTCGCCGCTGCTATTTCATTCTTGTTTCTCGCGTTTCTTGGTTTTAGAATTGTTGTTTTTGCCGCGATTTTGTTCTAAACGTTAAGAAGTAATGGTGTCCGAAGAAGACCTTTCCGCGATTGTCGCGTATCACGAGCGGGGTATGCCGATACCGGGCATCGCCACAGACGAGAAGATCTTTGCCGTCCAACCGCAACGACATTCGCAAAATTCACGCGAACTGCTCCCAAAGGATCTCCGCGCGTTGTCACCGTGGAAAACGTCCATTTTCCGAAGTCGGTCATGGTCTGTGCTCGGATATCCGGATTGGCCAAGAACAAACTGGATTTTTGTTCCCCAAGGGTGAAATTTAACGCAAAAACATACCGGGAGCTCATTGTATTATGTATATGCAGAATATTCTACTCTTTAAAATAATTCATAAAACAAGCTTTTTTTTTTTGTAAGCTGAGTGAAAAGTTATGATTGTTATTCACGGGACAGTATTTTCCAATCACCCTATATATTAAGAGCGAATGGCTCGTACTTTTTAACAGCTATGCCAAGCGCAAGTCTGTCTGCTTTTTGCACATAGTTACGAGCATGTCAGAACGCAAAGGTCGTATTGTCTGATTGAAAACAAATCTTCGGCAGACGTCAAGGCATCTACCATTGAGGTCTACCCACTGTCCTTCCAATCAAAGCCAATCAGACCTCGGCGCCATTCTGACGTCACTGAAACCCCCGCGCAAAAAGCAGACGACTTGTTCTCCAAATAAGCACACTACCCCCATGTTTGCTTCCCTATCACATCTATAGAAATGAAACCTGTTGGAAGAGTAAAAAAAATTGAGAGTCCAAATGTTCCTGTAAAGTACGTTTCGGTTCAAACGACGATATCCGCCGAACATGAATCGACACCAGAAATAATTTTCACGCGGTTCCTGATAACGCTTCTGATGTTAGTTAATAGAAAATATAGTTCTGATAAGCATGGATGATTGCCAGTACCTCTTGGTAACCGCTAGAATGATGACGCGGATGACGCAGGCTGTTGTTGCAGATTGCTTGCTATATAGGTACACTGCTGATAGACGGACGCGACATAGGAAATGTTGACTCACAAATTCTGCCATACATTTAATCGTACAGACGTAGACATTTTTCATTAACATGAGTCTTGCTATACTTCAACTGGAAAAAAAAGGCCTATTAGGCTGAGATTTGGCAAAATATATTACCTTTTTTCGTGCTTCACACGTCGCAGGTGAAAAGTCTTTGGTTACACGCACGCTGCGTTCTTTCAATGGACCCCTCTCGAAAGACTGCCCTCTGTTGGTAGCTATGGAATCCTTGAACAGGGACAGACTAAAACCTCAACGTTACGGTCCAGTTTAAGCGTTTGGTAAAAACACACGTGCAGAAAAACGTGATGAGTGCAGTGAAGTTTTATTTTTCAACGTTGTTTGATTGGTTCGTAAGCCTCTTGCGTTGGTCGAGCACCAACTTTCGCAATCTTATGGAAATATATACATGCACGTGCCACGATGTCAGTTGTTCCGCCATTGTGCTATGGTTCTGACCTAGTAATCAGCACGTGACGCTCGAAAGGGGTCTATTTTATTTTAGCCTGAAATATTTGTTTTCTCAGTTAGAAATTATAATCAATCACGGGGCGGCACCTTGAGCTCGAAATCTGTCCTATTTTTTTTTTATTGACGGTGGGCGCGTTTGATATCTCTTGAGGCTAACTCGATATCAAGGGAGGTGGTTAACAGGCATATTATATTTTCTTCAGTCTGTGCCCATGTTATCTGGGCGTCAAATATTCCATCATAAACAAAATTATCTCGCCAGAGCCCTATCTTGAAATTTCTCAAGATGAGACAGCAGACATTGGTTTTGTTTTTGAAGGTCTCCGACGGTCTGAAAATTTGACCATAAATCTTCTTCAATGCTATCTAGAGCCTCCAGCTTCTTCTCAACAGCAAACCGATGTTGGCGCAACGCATTGCGTTGCGCCAACGTCGGTTTTTATGACACAATAATGATCCCACGCACGTAATCTCTTCTCGAACGTACATAAACGCTTATTGATGCTAAAACACAAGAGCGCTAATACATTTAATACTTATATTAGATTAAATTACAAATCACTTCAGGAAAATAGCGAGTTGGCTTTTTTTCAAGAACATGTTTTGCAGCCTAAGCAACTAAGCATCTTTATCGTTAAAACGGAGGTTCATTGTAAAAGGCTGTGCTCATCTTCTCTCCCTGGTGTTGTTACATATTTTTAACTTATCGTTGCAATCTGAGAAATTCCCGTGTCAGTAGAAGCAGTCTGCCATAGTTCAAATTTTTAAGCCAGGTGACCGCACCAATGTCAGAAACTATCGCCTAGTGTTCTTATTGTCTAGTTCTTTTAGAGTGTTCAAGAAGACGCTGCATATTTGCCTTTCACCAGAAGATTTGTCCCAAGCAGCAGGGGTTTTCTTAAAGGAATATCGGTGGAAGCAAGTTTGTGTACATTCCTGGATTTAATGATCCCATTTGTTCATTGCAACAAACAAGCTGACTTCAATCTACTTTGGCATGCCGAAGGCGTTCGACAGGGTTAGCCACAATACGCTTTTGCGTAAACTTGATGACTACGGGCTCTGTTCGATATACTGCCACTGGTTTGCAAGTTATCTCAATCATCGTAGAAATTTTGTTGGTGCATAGGGACGTGTCCGTGTATCGAGTCATCGGACGCAGCGTCCCATGATTTATTTCTTCTTCGGGTGTACCCCAGGGGAACACTTTACGCCCACTGCTGTTTCTTGTTCTTTCAATGTAAATGAGATTGTATCTTTAATTCAAAATTCGGAAGTGCATTATTTGCCGACAGTATAAAGTTGTTTCTTCACGTTAGTTCACATTGTGAGTGCTTGCTACTCCAAAATGACGCGAATAAAATGGCTACGTGGTGCTTTGAAAATAACTTCCTTCTTAATGAAGACCAAACACATGTGATGGGCGTTTGTAGGAATTGAGTGCCACTTGTTTTCAGCTATGCTTGGTGGTGTCGTCATCAAGCGAGTTTCTGTTTGTTGCCCGGGATCTGGGATCTCGGGGTTTACATACATAAGGCATTAAAATTTAATCATCACGGGTCCGTCACTTGTAGCCCCCCACTTCGACCCTTGGTACCGAGTTCTAGCTTTACAAAGCACGTCCCTTCCCGCGCGTGCTTCGTTCGTTTGTTTTGTTGCCTTGTGCGCTCAAAACTATAGTTCGCATCTGTATAGTCTCGAATTTTTTACACAGCGCGGCATCTTGCTCTATTGACCGTGTAGAAACGCGTTTCATCGGCATATATTTTGATCGATATTTCGGACGAAAGTGTTACTTTATTGGCGGAGAGGAGCTTGATAAACATGGTTTAAATTCTATGTTAGACGGACGACGTTTTCGTCATTTTACGCTTCTACACAAAGTTGTCATTGCGGCTGTAGACACGGCCATTTTGTTGGGTACGATAAGTTTTCACTTCTCTTAACGGTCCAGCCGAATCCGTATCCCTTTTTGGTTTGCACCTTGATACATCTAGGGACACATCAACGTGCCGGCGAGACATATGTTTGACATGCGTCAAACAGGAGTTTGACGAATGTCCTATTTCGGAAAGCCTTTGCTTGTCTTTAGCTTCAGTGCCATACCTCTTCTATTTTTTTTTTCACCTTGCCATTTTTGGACATCGTATGCTGTGTACCGCACAAAAGGCCCTGATCTGTTTGTTGAGACATATAAATGAAGATTAATAATAATATTACTATTATTATTATCCTGAACTATTTGTGGGTCACCGTGATCCACTTTTCAGGGTAATCAAATCAAATCAAGCTTTATTTGTTGTCACACCGCCTTACATGACAACAGGGGACTTAGCGACAAAAAGCTGCTGGGTAGCAGCTTGACGAAGGTCCAAGCCCCCCCCCCCCCCCCCCCGTGCAGTTCGAAAGAGAAAGAAAAAATTTTAAAATAATATTTTATAAATGCAGACACATTTTGTACGAATGTTTGGTGTAATGGACACTTTAGGCAAAAAACACAGTACCCAACAATAAACCACGAGAGCGGTCGGCAAAATACATAAAAAAGCACACAGGATTAAAAAAACGCCAGTATTCAAAAACCCAGAGAAAAATAAAATTTACTAACCCTTTATGTGAAAGTGCCTCTAAATTTATGCTCTTTTTGTTGAGAGTGTTTAGTATGGTGGACAAATTAAAATGAAGCGCCTGACCAAGGTAATTCGTGCGGGATGGACGGATTACCCAGGGCTGATTTTGCTTAAGGTCGCGCACGATGACGCGATGTTTTAGGTTAGCTAAGTAAATGAAGTGAACGTTATTTTGCTGAACAGCCCTACGATACGTTGTTAAAGGTTCGAACGCAGATATTTGCTGAATTATTTTTACGTTTAAGGCCTTAAATAATGATGCAGTGGGAAGTATAGAGGGAACAGAAGATATTCTACGTACAGTCCTTCTTTTGTAAAAGGTGCAACTTTGCCAGGTTTGTTTTGGTTGTGGTGCCCCAAATAAGGTTGCAGTAATTTAAATGGGAACAAACTAACGATTTATAGATAGTTAATTTAATATGAGTAGGAAGTATTGTTTTAAAATTTGTTGTTAGGTCAACGCTCTTAGATAGCTTTTCTTGGACGCAATCTATATCAGCATTCCAGCTCAAGTCTTGTGAAAACAACACACCCAGTATTTTAATACAGTTTACAAATTCAATTTGTTCATCATTGATTTTAAGATAAAGTGGATCGTTTACCCTTTCATTTCTAGGTTTAAACATAATGGCCTCGGTCTTACTACAGTTTAATTTTCATTTGTTCTGTGTCCATGCAGTGATTTGTTTTAACTCTTCTTGTATTGCGGAAATGGAAGTGCTGATATTGTCATGAGAAGAAAAAATGCTGGTATCGTCTGCGTAAATTACCAGTTTTACATCAATGTTTTGAGCCACGTTTGCGATGTCGTTAAAGGGCCCATGAAACGAATTTTGGGTTGGGATGAATGATTTTAAATTGGGACTTTACTAATCGCATATCGTTTAGTTGGCCAAAAGAAAGAGGCTAGAAAGTCAAAAGCCAGCTTTTCGGTACGAACATTTGAAAATATAGCGGACTATTTTGTACCTTCTTGCCTTCGAAAGCTCTCCGCCTTTACATTATGATACATCCGCGGTTCCAAAGGCGCGTCACCGGCGCCAAACTGACGTCAGCAGAGCCCAGCTCACGCATTGGACACGAGAACTGCGTCACTCGGACGTATGCGCTCGTCAACAATCAATCCGTCGACGAATATTTGGATTCGCGTTCGTGGCCAATGAGTGCCCTGACAGAACTTATCGTCACTGGGGAATGACAAGTTCTATGGTGTGCATAAAAAGCACGGTGGAAGCTAGGAGTCATCGCACCGGTGCCGAAGGAATGTCACGACCACGTGATTTCACAATTCGCATTTGAGTTGAGGATTAAAGCTAAGGAGGAAGAAGTAGGAAAATCGTTTCATGACCCCTTTAATGTACAGAATGAATAACAATGGGCCTAAAATGCTGCCTTGGGGAACTCCCGATGTTATGGCTAGCCTATCTGAATGAATATTTGGAAAAGACACGTACTGATTTCTATTTAATAATTACGATTTTAAAATATTATTCGTTGTGCCTCTTATTCCATAAAATGGTAATTTCGCAAGTAAGAGGTTATGATTAACTGAATTAAGTGCTTTTGAGTAGACAAGGAAAGCGCCCAATGTTATATTTTTTTAGTCTAATGCTTTTACGATTAGTTCTTTTTGATTCAGCAATGCCATTTCAGTACATCGATGCTTGCGAAGTCCAAAT
The DNA here is from genome assembly GCA_037355805.1 of Ixodes ricinus. NCBI lineage: Eukaryota > Metazoa > Arthropoda > Arachnida > Ixodida > Ixodidae > Ixodes > Ixodes ricinus. The sequence continues at coordinate 145,363 of JAZHYW010010581.1, read as the reverse complement.
TGTGATTAAGAAATTAAAGCATGCTGATCAAGATGTGTTAGGAGTCTTTAATGTAGAAGTTTCTTGAGTGGTTTGGAAAAGACAGGAAGAATTGAAATGGGCCTATAGTTGCTTATGTCGAACATAATACCGCCATTATGTAGCACACTAACTTTTGATACCTGCATTTTAAGTGGGAAAACCCGGTTTTCAAGAGCAAGGATATATATATATATATATATATATATATATATATAATCTATTATCACGGACTGCGGCACGCCGTTTGTAGCAAGCCTTCTTCGAGAAGTCTGCCGCCTTGCAAACACAATTCATACCATCACCACTGAATATCATCCACAAACAAATGGCTTGGCGGAACGGTTCAACCACACTCTGACCGATATGATATCCATGTATATCACAAATGACCAAGACAACTGGGATTTAATTTTACCATATGTTACATACGCCTACAATACCAGCCGTCAAGCCACCACCGGTTACTCTACGTATCACCTCTTGTAGTCACGCGAGCCACTGTCTACAATCGACACGCTTCTGCCATACATAGACGACTCTTCTCTGGATGTTTACTCGCAAACCATCCTCTACCGCGCGGAAGAAGTTCGGCAGCTTTCCCGCATTCGAACATTAGAATCACAACAGCAACAAATTATTCGTCACGCCGAGCACCACACTCCCGTTACATACAACATTGGTGACGAGGTTCTCATTTGGACGCCCTCTCGCAAGCCCGGAAAATGCGAAAAGTTCCAAAAACAATTCAGAGGCCCCTTTCGCATCTCTCGCCAGCTGTCCCCCACAAACTATGAAGTGACTCCAGTCATTCCGCCCCGGGACAACCGCTCTAAACCCACTGATGTCGTCCACGTCGCCCGACTGAAACGCTACCACCGCCAAGTCCCCTAGCAGCATGGCCGGCGGACCGGCCCTTTTCAACGGGGAGATAGCTGTTAGGAAGGAAGAAGAAGTGAGGCTCAACCAAAAAGGCCCCGCGCATCTCGAGCAGCAGCGGAAACGCTCGAGCTGTGCTCGGACGCTTGCTCCAACGATTCTCCTGGCGACACCATCATAGTCAAATCTCTCTTCATTGTATTAAACCCATCTATTCACCAAGAGCCTGACAATATATATATATATATGTCAGATACGGTGCAATTTTATCAATAACGTATTTTATAGGTTTTATCTGCATGTTATCGGTATCAATACTTTTACTATTTTTAAGATTCATGAAAGTTGGGCAGATTTCTGCCTCATAAGTGGGGAACAAAAATAATTGTATTCGTCTGCGACAATTTCATGAACTCTAGGGCTTTTTTTATACAGGAGTATGACACACACGTTGATGTACCAACATTTACAAAGAAATTATTAAACGCGTTTGCCATGGTGACGTCTGTCATTTCAGCGCAGCTTATGGTTACTTCATGAGGTACGTTTTGGGGTTGCTAATGGGTTATTAAAGATCGGATTCTCTTCCACATAATATCAGGTTTCAATGCTTCTAATGGATCAAAAAGTCTGTTGTGATCGTCACGCTTAGCGGTCCTTAGCTGACTCGTTAGTTTATTTCGATAAGATTTAAAAACTACAAGTCTACTGTTTTGTCTAGTTTTTAAGAAATGCAGATATAAAACATTCTTTTTTCGTATCATTAATAGTAGGCTACCCGTGATCCAAGGTCTAAGTGATTTTTTAGAGGCTTTGAGGTTGACAAAAGGAAAATGTTTCGTATATATTGTACTAAATATATCTAAAAATAAATTATATGCGGAATAACTGAGTTTGTAGAAAAAATTGTTGCCAAGATGTACACTCAATTTCTTCTCGAAAACGGCACGACTGGTCAGGGGAGATCTGCTGAACTCTTGCCACAGGAACGAAGTTGCTACGGTTTTCATGGGAGCGTATATTTTGCAAGCAAAATAAATGGGAAGGTGATCACTTATATCAGTTGAAGGAACCCCTGATGTCACCACCGAGTCTTCGTAGTTGGTTATGAACAAATCAAGCAAAGAGGATGACGTGTTAGTTATTCTTGTAGGGTGCTTTATAACATTTGATTGTCCACATGACTCCATGAGGTTTGAAAAATAATTTCTCGAGCTACGGTCAGAACTTATATCAATATTGAAATCACCACCCAAAACTAACCTGTAATTTGTATCATTGACAAAATTAAACAAGGCCTCCACAAAATTAAGAAACGGCATGACAGGCGAGCTAGGAGGCCTATATATGACCGTGAGCAACGTATTGCTGAAACGCACAGTTACAACCTCATAAAAGTCAGTGATTTTACAAAATGATTCTAACAGTTCACAACTTACTTCGTTCTTTACCAACATAGCAATACCACCACCTTGTCTGTTTTCTCTATTTAAGTTGAAATGGGAATATCCTGGGTGCAGAACGTAGGCAGCACTACAACGGTGCCATGTCTCCATTAGCATAATGGCGTCAACGTTTGGTCCAATGCAATCAAACAAAACAGCGAGGTCATCGTGTTTGTTTTTTGCAGACCAAACATTAAGGTTAAGAAGTAATAATTGAAATGCGGACTTATTTTGAAGTAATTTGTTTAATTTAGAAGGTGAAATAAAGGCGTCTGACATATCTGTATTAGCTTAACAATTCGTAAGAGATAAAAAGGGGCGAAACTAGCTCGCCGTTATTTTACGGACGTCACCGACACATGTCACTCTCACAAGCGGCGTTTGTTCGGCCTCACAAGCGAAAATACTACCATTCCGTACCCAAACGAACTTCCAGTTACACTCCTTTTTTCAACTGTCATTTCTAGCAATTTATTTAGTGCGGGGCACAGATGCTCGTTTATGTAAACAGAGCCACCGGCCGTAATGCCGATATCACTGCAAGTGATGCGCCGTTTCTTGGTATGATGAAGGAGATTGTCTCGTCTGTCTTTACGCATGAATTGAACAATAATGTTCTTTGCCTCGCTGTTCGGAACAGGCACGCGGTGGCATGCTTCGATGTCTGTTTCGAGTATGGGCATGCCAAACACTGCTCACTACTTTTTCACAATTTCAAGTACGTTCTCATTTTGCTGGGACGGGATTCCTCTTATATCAATACTTCGATTCCGGCTGTAATGCTCGCAGTTCACAAGTCGAGCTTCACATTCTTTGGTTTGCTGATGTCGCGGCTTCCATTCCAAGCGAAGCTCGATGTTGTCTGCCTTAAGCTCCGCATTTTCGTTCATGCCTGTACTTAGTTTATCCCACTCTTTAAACGTTTTGTTAATAAATTCCATGCTTGTTTTGACTTCCCTTAGCTCCCCTCGCTACTCCCTTTCAATCGAGGCTCTTAGTTACTTATGTTCTTGTTTCATGTCTCGCTTGAGTTCTTCACATAGTTTTGCCATTTCTTTAGCCTTTTGTGTTTGTTTATATCTATACAGTCACAGAATAATCCAAAAACACAAATATGCGTGCACAGTATACAGGTCAAAACAAAAGGCGCTGTGTTCGGAAACAAAAAATTAAAAAAAAAACAATAAAAAGAAACGATAACAGCAATAGCTCGCCTGCAATAGCAGATGACAAGATGAATTAAGTACTTGCTGGACGAGTGTCTGCTGCCGAACTGCGACGGGTTGGGCTCCGCGTTCTTGTTTTATAGGCCTCGATGGTGGTAGACGACCACTAGCGCCTACCCAGGACGTACTCAAAATCCGCCACAAGGCGAGATATGCGCCATGCCATACCAAGTTTAACTCAGCGCGGTCTTCAAAAAGCGAAACTCAAACTTCGCACACCTTGCACCGACTCACATCCGTCGTTTTTGTTTCGGTCTGGACTGTAGCCTCGACACCGTGTTCTACGTTTGTTTTGTGCGATACAGACGCTGAATTAGGGTTATAATCGGAATCTTTCGTCGCATCCTAGTACGCGCGAACAAGGTTTATCAGCGATTCTGCCATCTGTTCGCGCTGTCGGGCCTGTCAAATCCACAGAAAGATCCAAGTGTCGTGATCATCTAAATATCCTGAAGCCACTTCGCTGTCTTCAGTCGTTGTTCTAAGTGTGGGTTCCCTCTGCTGTCGTCCCCAAGGGGTGTCAAATGACGTCTACTTCACCTTCTAAATTTATTTTCTGCGTCAACAAAAGGCCCTAATAATAGGGGGAAGTGTGGGGCAGTGACAATACAAAAGAAGCCTGCCTTGATCAGAGAAGTCGAGTCATATTTCAGCGAAGCGCAAGTCGCAAGAGCATTCAAGATTTAGGAGCAAAGGGTCTCCGATTTTATCCGAAACCAATTGAAGGTTAAACAAATGAGACGTTTACAATTCCCTGTAATGCAAAATTAGAGCGCAGCTCTTGAGGAGGAGAAGGGGAGGGTATGCCCTTCCTCCCTCTCCCAACCCCTGGCCGGGAAAATTTTTCCGCTAAATTTAGCGGGAACATTTGGCCGCTAAATCTTGCGGAAATATTTTTTGGGCGGTTAAGTGGCGTCACGTGTGACGTCAAGAGGGTAATATTTTCCCCAAATTTGGAAACTCCCGCTAAATTTAGCGGGAAATCATCCTCTGACGTCAAATATCCTTCAAGCGGTTACGGCGTGACGCGTGACGTCAAGAGGGAAATTTTCCCCAAGTCCTGGCGGGACACTCCCGCTCAAACCAACCTGGTCACGAAATCCTCGTGACGCATCATTTGAGAAACGTCCCATAATGCAACGCGCGGTTACGCCGACAGCGACGCCTGACGGTGACGCCGCTGCAAACACGGAAACGGACGCCCATAAGAGCTGCGCTCAAAAATACTGCGAAAAAGTCAACAGGAACGTGGCAAGACTTACTCCGTGAATTTATGGTCGCCTATCGGTATGAGCTGTCAGATGCCTGGAAGGCAGTGTTGTAGGCGTTACCGAAAAAAGTAACTAAATACGTTACTCGTTACTTGCAAATAAAAGTAACGCGTTACCGACCTACGTTACCTGAAAATAAAAGGAACGCGTTACCGTTACCGTTACTGATAAAAAGTAACGCACGTTACTGTTGCGTTACTTTTTATTCACGAACTAAAACATTTGCTGTTTCGACGTTCGATATGTGCGTAAGCGCCATAGCTAAAATATGTCCATTTCCACGTGGGTCCGGAGAGACACTCACACGCACTGTTGGCTGTCGGTCAGTCGCTGAAGGCCTCCTCCGTTTTTCAAGTCCCGAAAACGGGAAAGGGAATGACACGAAGGTGTCATTCTCTTTCCCAGCGGGAAGCGAAACGCAGGCTTCGACGCAGGAATCTCCCAAATTCACCCAAAGCCGGACCTTTTTGGCCTTCCAGCCGAGGCGACGGCGCTAGCGAGGTCAACGAGCCGCGGGAGAAAACCAGTGGCAGGTGGCGTGTGACGTCAATTCTGAATAGCACCGACGTCAAAGAAAAGTGGAGGACAGCGGCATTTTTTTACTAAGAAATTTATGACTGAACACATAAAAAAAAAAATTTAAATTTAATTTTTTTAAGTTTTAGGAAGTAAAGTAACGTAACGTAATTTCGTTACACGTTACTCAAAATAAGTAACGTAAGTAAGTTACCCGTTACTTCTTTGGAAAAGTAACGAGTGCGTTACAACGTTACCAAAAAGGAACGCGTTACCGGTAACGCCGTTACTTGTAACGCGTTACCGCCAACACTGCTGGAAGGCAATAACGCCCACCACACATCGCAGCAGTTTTCACCACGCGCGAATCACTATCTGTGGTGAATCGACCGTTGAAAGCAAAGACCCCCTGCCTGCTTTGTTGAATATAGTATTCGCTTTATATCCTATATACCAAGGCCATCCTCCTGTCTTTTGATTCGTTACTCGAGACTCAAAAACAGCAAAATATATTTTCACTCTCACCAAAATCTCAAGAGTAGTTTAGTTGGAACCCTGCAATGCAATAAGATACCTTTATTGGATCACCCATTTTCTTAATATCAATAAATACAAAGTATTATCAGCACCCAACACAATGGCGCAATTTGGGCATTTTCATTTGGGGTTATTGTAATCCTATATATACTCTTAATTTATTTAATTTACATTTTTGGAATTCTATAGATTTATTTCACCAGGAGAGCGGTCAGTAATAAAGTTTACCTCTTTTAGCTTTTTTTTTAGATATCCTTTTTTTTAATTCTAATGAACTCACAGCGTCAAAAGATTAGACAGTGAAGTTTAGATTAAAAAAGAAAAGGGAAAGATACTGGAACCAGAAATACTTAGCAGTGAATAAATTCCGTGTACTCCTGGGTCACTGAAATTAGCATATCTTAGTGAAATTTTAGGTATAATGATAATAATATTAATAATAATAATAGTATTATATAATAATAAGATGATGATGATAATAATAATAGTAATAATACTTTATGCAGATAACACATTACAAAGACAAGAATGCTGGCCCACAAAGCAGCTCCCCGCTGTACGTAGGACCAGGCCACCAGCAAATATACATGTAGAAATGTCCACAATGTAAACAATTTCATGTAAAAAATGTCTACACCCAGAAAACCAAATATTTTAGGCAAATATGACATAAGCAGACAAATTGGCAAAGCACACTAGGCAGAAAAAAAACGATACAGAACTAAATTTAAAAACCATAAAAGTCGCGATGAATTCCTATTTGAACATTTTAATGAACACAGGAGTTACAGCATTTTCTTACATGTTTTTTTAGGCACATTAAATACTGATTTTTTTTTTTAACCCTCGAGAGTGGGGAAACAGGAAGACCGAACAACACGACACTCCTTTTGGAGACTCGGGTTGTCCGGTCTTTCCGTTTCCTCGCCCTCCAGGGTTAAACAATGCCAGTTACTAATCAGCTCGTAACAAATTTTATGTAGTTAAAAACTCTCGTAGTTTATTGAATTAGGAAGGAGGAATATTATCGTCACTTCTAAAGATGCTCAAATCTATGAAATAAATAATCAATGGATATATTTTTTGTTAAATCGTGTTGGTCTGTTTTAGTCTTATGCCCTTTGTATTTTTAAATTGAGTTTATTTCAACCCTTTTTTATGTTGACGTGCGCATTCAGACCTGCTCACCTATTCGCCCCGCGTTGTTGCATGTTGTCTGTCTCTTGTTTTCTTAACAAACGGTTTAATATCCTTTTTTAAACTTATAATCCAGTTTATATTCTTTCCTTGGGGAGATTCGGCATATTTTTATTTATATATATCCGGAACAATATGTCTCTCTCTCTTAGTGTACAAACGATAATATTGCGAAAACAAAATTAAAATTAACATTACTAGGAAGGCAAAAGTAAGATTGTAAGAAAGACTACTACATTGTTTGCCATTGTTCCCTGTCAGCACATTCACCATTCACCCTCTAACTTTTACCCTCTTCACTTTCACCGTACTTCATGCTCTTTCTCTCTCTCTACCAGCCTCTTTCGCATAGATTAAGCAGGTTTTTTTTTTATTAAAATAAAAAAAATATATGAAAAGGGACAGTAGACACAAAGAAATTATTCCATCTGCCGGCAGTGTCCCTAATCAGACGCCTTTTCTAAAGACCGACAAAATAGAACAAAATTTACTGTGTTTTTTTGTTTTTATCTTTTTGGTTAGATGAATATGCTACTTGGAATTTGGATACACAATATTCACCACCGTCAGGCAGCTCTTTGGTAACTCCTTGCGTGGTACTTAAAACAAACGATTTATTCTGTCCATTCAAAAGGTCAACGATTTCTTTGACGAGCGCAGAAGAATCAACGAGCAGAAAGACAGTAGTACACGCTTTCATTATTTAAAAGAAATTACTTGGAGGGTTGTGAGTTTATGTATTGTTTTATATTAATACGAATATCTTTTTCTTTCTAAGCAGTTCTTTGTTTTATTTGTTTATCCCACATTTGATAAAAAAAAGCTTCCAGCATTGATTCTTAACTTTCCTGGACATCAGCGCCTCGGCGCACGCACTAAAATCAGAAGTTCAACTGAACAACCACAAACATCTCAATGTTCCCCGGGAATATTTTAGATGACAGTCATAAAATTTCAACAAGCAGTAATGAAACTTTTTCTACGCGTAGAATTTTGCATTCCACTGTTTTAATTTTTTTTTTGTATTGAGTCCTATAGGTCACGTCAGAAAATTGTAAATTTCTGCTTTTCTTGACAAACGATTGTATGGCTTCCTAGGACTGTAATTACCTGGGTATGATAGAAAACAAACAAATTGGAATTGTGAGGTATCCTTAAAAATCTTTAATTCCACGGCTAGTTTTGAGAAATACCACGCTGCATGTCTGCGCACATGCCTCGAGATAGAAAAAAAAGTGCTTCCTTTATTTAGTTTACTCGTAGATATTAGTGGTCGTGGTACAAACATTATTTCGCGCTCAGCAAATCAGTGACTCGACTGGCTTTCTACCACCCTGGGACGTTCTAAGTTAAAGGATAGTGCGACGCCGCTTCTAAAAGGGTCTCGTTCTTCGATTCGGAACAAAGAGCTCCCCGTGTATCCAATTAGCAACCGGCAGATACAACAATCTGATCCGGGACCCTCCAATCTGTTGCCGTGGAAACCAAAGCGGGAACAACAGTGGTATACTCTGACCCCGACGGCGTCGTCTCGTCTCCCTGGCTTGGCTTTCAGGAAAGCCAGTCGGGCGAACCGGACTGGCAGAAACAAAGTCAACTCCTCGATGATCCTGCTAAATCGTGCCTTGTTAGCGATAGTAAGAATTTGTTTTTCTTTCGGGGTACGTCTGACGACTACGGAAGGGAACCACTGCGACGATCTGCGCTCTGCGTTGGTACCATGTGTATCTTTGTGTAGGGCAAAAAATGGGTATGAAAGTTATTTCGTTGGAGCAAATGCAAGCTTCGTAATGTCTAGTGAGGTCCTCGGCAGTGAGAAATAAACAAATACTGCATCAACAACAACGGGAACAACGCAGCCAGCATACTTTGTTTATTATCAGGGGTATGACGCCATGACAGCCAAACATAAGAGTCACTCGAAGTTCGATATGCTGGAAAATGTATTTCAAAGCTCCAATCACCTAACTGAAAAAAGTTAGCAGCTGCGTAAGTCATTCTTATTTGAAAAATGAATAAAAAAAGCGTTAGAGAAATGAACCGGGGGCAAAGAAAATACACTAAATGTGATTTCTCGAGCAGTCGCCATTTCGCTCGGTATCACCATAACAAGAGGGCGAGAAGAAGTAATTAAGATCAAAAGAAGTAATTATAGGGTTGGAAAAGAAAACATCAGCACACAATTAAGTTATAAACTTTACAACTTATAAATAATCTCAGCTTCCTCTGCATTTTGGACACCTCAGAACGGCAGAACAACCGATACCGACATTGTTTATCCCGGTGAGCGAATGCTGGCTGGACTTTAATAAACACTTGAAAGCATAAAGGTATAACGCTTATAAAGCCATCATTGAATATAGTTTAATGTTGAAAGAAAAATCAGCAGAACCCATCTTTTGGGAATGATTATCTACGTTAATGCGAATAGCATCAAACGGTGCGGAGTTATGCGCGTTCGTCAGGTGGCCGGCACACTCTAGATACGCCAGCCCACTCTTGAGGCGATTCTAAATTTGTTGACACTTTCACAGCCCTGCGCACGATCTCCGCAGCCCAGCACGTGCGTTTGTGTCACTTAGGAAGGCGAGCAAAGCACGCGCCATACGCACAAACACTCAAAATGGTACCGACCAGACTTTCTGGCGTCTCAGCTAGTCTCAACCAACGGTACTCTAAACGGTTGTTTATATATTTACCATAGGACGCGCTTTACAGCGCTGTCACAGCTACCGGTGCGCGCGCGTTCCATGCACGAGGGCTCATTCCGCTCTCGTGAGGCTGAGCACGGCCGCTACATCACCCTCTCCCGAGCGCGGGAGAGGGTGAGCTAGCGGCCGTGCTCAGCCTCACGAGGCGGAATGAGCCCTCGTGCGCGGAGCGCGCGCTACCGGTCATACTGTGACAGCGCTGTAAGCGCGTCCTATGGTAAAGATATAAACAACCGTTTAAATTGCGTTGAATGACTGCCTTCATAGCTCTGTGGTTAGCGCGTCTCCCTGCTGATCAAAGGGTCGACGGTTCGAATCCCAGCCGGCGCCGGTCTTTTTTATTTATTTATCGACCCGCGGCGTAAGAGGTTAGATAGCCAGATAGATAGATGGATAGATAGATACATAGACTTAAAGTGCGTGAAGTATCCAAAGAATGCTATTCGGATTGAAAACACGACAGCATTAAATCACATTTGATTTACAGCTGACAAGCGGATGAACAACTGCAATGGGACTCCACGAAACGAACACGCCTCAAGATGTGTCTGTTTTCTTCGCCTCGCTTCTTTTTCCAGTTTACTTTTCTTTATTAATAAGGCGAACACTTACGATCTACCGTTGTTCATATACGTTTTTTCGCACTTTGAATGTGTGAAGAAGAAAAAAACTATAATAAATTACAGGAACACGACATTTTGGCGAAATTACGTCATGTGACTGTTTTTGTAATTTTTTTAACCCGCGTTTCTATCCGATACATTTAAACCTAAAGCACATTCTAAACTAAAACTGAGTTGCATTCGATGTCTTTCGTGCCGAAAACTTTGAAAACAGAGATATTTTTTATCAGTGGTACTCTCACTCTATAACTACATCAGCAGGGCGCCGGGAATTGTTCCATTCATTTAAACGATAGTGGTCCATGCTCAAGACTTTCAGTGGAAGCAAGTGTTGCTTCTCATGAATGCATTGCTCTTTTGTGTACACCGCGCAACGCGGTCAGCGCAAACAAGAAATTACAGTTCTTTTTTTTTTTTTGCTTTTATTATTGAATCAAAAAGGCTGACACCCGAACTACTGCAGCGTGAAAAGTTCCTCTCCCCTTCGCGGCCGAAAAATAATGCAGTAAGATTTTTGTGCACGCCAATAATACCTTTTGAAGTAAAGTGTCAAAAAAGGCCGATGTCATATTCTGACAAACAATCTGGGGCAGTGTACTTATGTAAATCTACCTTCTCCGCTGCAGCCACGTTGAGAACAAACCCTCGTGAACGGATTAATGTCCTTATCCCAATTTCAGCCTAGAGCTGCTCTTCGTGCCTCCAATGCCATGGGGATACTCTTCTAAAAGTTGAACATTGACCTGATCCTAGAAAATAATGCACATTTTTACTTTCAAATATGTTGCCACACATGCACTTTTTTTAACTGTGGACTTTCAATTCTTTTTTCAGTCATTGTGCGGTTCAATACTTCATATTTCTCAGTTTATTTTAACGTGACGAACGGTGACGTCTCATGACCTTGCGCGCACGTTTAGATAAACTGCATAATAAAAGATGCTGTTCTGCTGCTTCCTTTTTTTGCAGGGCGCAAGAAGCAGAACTCGCCCGTATCTACATCAAAACTGCAGTGAATTTGGAAGCAGTTCTTCAAATGTTGTTCAAACTCGCCATCTGAACCATTGCAATGAAATCCTCGGTACTGTCGTCATGGCAATAGCGTAGAATGCACTTTTAGGTTGATGTCTGCCGTATTACTTATCGGAATGTAGATGCCTGACAGCAGGACACATTCGGTGCCCTGCAGGAAAAAAATTTCCCTCACTTTCTGTTAAGCGAGTTGTCCTTCCAGACTTTCAGTCGTAATGTGGGTTTGCACGACATATTACGTTACAGAGTAAGCAACAGTGCGAATATACTGTAGTACATTTTGCTGAGTGCCGGCTTTTTATTTTAGAGCGCAGCTCTTAGGCGCCCGTTTTCGCCTTGAACGGCGTCGGCGTCGGCGTCGGCGTAACTGCCCCAGGTCATGTGACCCTCACGTGACCCCCCACGTCACGTGACCCCCCCAGGTCACGTGTACCCCCAGGTCATGTGACCCCCAGGAGTACCCCAGGGTCAAGGTCACGTGACCGCTCCCCCGAGGTCACTTGACCCCCCCCTACCCAACTACCCTTCCCTACCTCCTCCCTCAAGAGCTGCGCTCTAATTCGGCGTTACAGGGAGTTGTAAACGGCTTTCATTTTTTTACTAGGAATATCCAGATTGTGGAATTTTAATATATTATTACGCTCGAAGGTGGAGTTGGAGCCCCAAGTAGAGTTGACAACTATAAGAGCCGCTTAACTTCTCTCTGTTTGCGCAAGTGTCAAATTAACTTTACTTGAAGTAAACGTTTCCAAGGCTACACACTTCAGAAGTATTAATATACCCAATGTGAATCAACTTGAATGTAACTTCCTTTGTTGTAGGTTTAATATCTGACATTCAAGATATTTTTCCAGCATGGCATTGACTAGAAACCATCCAAACAAAATTAAAGCTTTTTTTTTTTGGCGATGACAAAGTTTTGATTAACTAAAATCAAGACTGTTACAGGTTAGAATGGCAGGTGAAACGATCGAAAGGGTGAGGGCGATTCCAGGATTTAGCCGACAGAAAAAAGTACCCCCTCAAGAGCAGACAACAGCGCCAACCTGAGCTTCAGCGGATGAGGGTTTTGCGGTCGAGATTGGAAGGAAGAAAATAGCGATTGATCGCCGAATGAAATTGTGGCGCTGCTGTTGACTTGCAGAGGATATTTAGGTCTGCAGAAGAATTCGAGGGCCGATTCTTGTACGTTGGGCAAAGGGAGCCCTCGTCACACCTCCACTTTCCAGCCCACAATATCAAGGCTTCGTTTCCCTCTTTTTATGCCTCTGGTTATCACCTGGTTTTCTCTTCCATAGGCTGTAAACATAATTTTGTAAACCTGAAAGAACATATGCAGACTTCTAACAAACAGGCTCGTGTCCAAAATAAGCCACAGGTGCCACGAATCTACAGGGGCTTAACCGCTTTAATATATTAAAAAGTATACATACATCGCTTGAGGGTGGCTTTGATGAAAGTTAAAGTACACCTTTTTTCTAAAAACGGTGTGTCCAAAAAACTGCCAGCTTGAATGAGGGGCAACCATTTTTGTGTTAACAAATAAGGTCTGCCTAGGAGAAGATCGTGCCAAGAAAAAAATATTAAAGTGAGAAACAATAAATAATGCAGTGTCACATTATTCGGAGTTGACTGCAACGGCTTTATTGCGCTTTTCTTTCTTAAATTAGATTTTTTTGAAGCATGTAGGCGTGACCATTTTATAGCAACTACACGCTTGTTTAAAAAAAATATCTGAAATTGTATGCCCTTTTATACCTCCTTCATGTTTAAAAATCGACTTCTAGTTTTTTTGTTTTCTTTAAATGATGATTACCTAAATTATAACTTTACAATTTGCATATTTTCAAGGCATTTGAATATAGACGTTTGCAAGCAGCCGCGCTTCGGGAGATAGTCTGGCCACCATGAATGGAAAACGCTATGTTTGTGCGCCAGTTTGGAAACCGTGGGTACGAATCAGCAATGCTTGACTATCAGACGATTTACCCACACCAGCAGCAAGATGGCGGTGTCCAGAGACCGTAAATGCAAACGTCTAGTTTTAATTAGTTTGGATTTATGTAATTTGATGTGTGTTTTATTTAAATTTTATTTACAGTCATTCATTTACCGTGAAAGGCCTTGTAAGGTAAATGGTGAGCGAAAAAGCGCAACATTGAATCAGAAGAAAGCACACAGTTAAAGATCATAAAAAATAAAACAAGCAAAGCGAGAGAAATATATATACAGTGTTACTACGTTACAGACCCCCAGAAATCGACAAACATCCGGAGCATGATTGTTGTACCTCGTCGTATGAACACAAAATAGGAAAAAACAAACGTGATAGGAACATCCTACCAATTATGAACGACGACCAGATCACGCTAAAGTAGAAGTTGATCCTCTCGTTTGTTCATCTTTTTGGTATAAAACGCAATCATCGGCAAAAAGCGCATTAATGTATATAAGAAATAAAAGAGGGCCCAAGGCCCTCTTGTATCTTATATACGTGAAACACCTGAAGTTACGTTAGTAATGCCAGTCTAGAAGTTCCCATTCAAGAAAAAATTGGGATCGAAGCGAGAAAACAAACTTCTCGATGTGGTAAGTCAAACCCGTTTATAACGAACAGCAGGAAACGCTACAATCAGTTCGATATAGCAAGAAATTCGATATAGCAAAAACCATTTACAACAAACTTCCACGGTACGTTCGTTGTAAGGCGAGAGCTTCTCCGCTTCCGCCTTGTAACACCCGCTAAGAAGTTATTATTATTTTTTCTTTTTTTTAACGTTTTCATGCGTGCAGAATTTGTTCTTTTAGCTTCTCTCCTCTTCTGAGTTGCTTCTCTTTGTGAGCAACGGTTTTGGGATAATTTTTTTCTTTGCGTGCGTGCAGAGTGCATTTTTTTAGCGTTCTCCCCTTCTGAATGGCTTCTCTTCGCTCAACTTTGTTCGCAACTTGAGCTTTTGGAATTTTCTTTCTTTCCTACTGTTTTTTGGGGGAAGGGACAGGCTAAAAGACGATGGTTTGCGCATTTTTGGAAGCCTTTCCGGTGGAAAAGGTTCGATATAGCCAATATGTTGTTCGTTATTAAAAGTGCTTTATACATGCATTTTGATATAAAATTTTCGTGAGTTCGATAGTGACAATAATTCGCTATACGTGGGCTCGTTCTAAACGGGTTTCACTGTAGTAAAAAAATAAAAAATAAGTGAGGAAAGTTTTTATATTAAAGGACAATAAGGTGCACGATCAGAGGCTTTAGGAAAATTGATTGATATGGCGTCAGATTTGGAGTTATTTTTCATGTTAACGTGGAGATTGTGGGTAAACTCCAGTATCAGATGAGAAACCTTTACGAAACCCGTACTGGTTTTTGAAGAAAAAGTCGTTAGATTCAAGATGTGAGGCCCCATCGGAAATATACTGTACTCTAATCACTCACATACGACACTGGTTCATAAAATGGGACAATTGTTTTTTGTTGAATGAAGTCTCTGGTTTTGAAGATCAGATCGAGCATCCCAACTTTCCATTCAAATGGAATGTAACCGGTGAATAATGATTGCTGGAATAGAATCCTGCATAGTTCACTCGTTACACGCTAAGTATTTACGAGAATTCTCGAAATACTAGCGTCTACACCTGCTGAGGAGGAAATTTGGAGGCTATCTATAAACCTAGCAACTCCAGGCTCCAGCAGATTTTGCCTAAAGATGATATTTATATATCTAAAATTTACGTCCGGTACAAGTGTAAAGCAAGAATTTTTTTCATTTTTAAATATAGACGCAAGAAAATTGCTAAAGACGAAAGGATATTCTGCATCCGACATAACGCTGCCTCGCAGTTAGTCAACTGTATTGAGTGGAATGACTCATTAAGTAAAATGTGTTTCCAAAAATGTCTATGTCTTTTTTTTAGTAGAGGGTAGGTTACAGTTATAGAATCCACCCTTAAAGGGAAGCTGATTAGGTCCATGCATTCTGACAAACAGCAAACCTTAAAGACTATGCCTCAAGTTTTGTTCCCGATCTTATAGTAGAAGCGTCGTAAACGTCAATTAAATTGTTGAAGTACAATCTAAAAAATCTGGTTGTAAAAGAATTCTTAAAGGTTCATCAACCTGTTTGTATTTTGCACCCTCAAAGTGTATTTTAAGTACCTACCTGAAAGAGTTCTTCGTGAAAACTCTCGAAGGGTTATTTTAAGCTCCTTGTTTGATGCGAAGGAGTTCTTCATCGCCCAGTTTCCTTGCGCCGGAGTGCGATGTGCTTCAGGCGAAGCCCATCTTCACGAGCGGAAAGATGTCTTGGAGCGTCAAAAAACCTTTCAAGAACGTCTTTTTAGAGTGCCTTTTTATTGTTGTGGCGTGCCGAGGGTGGAAAAGCGCGAAAACAGAGAGAAAAACTAGTAAAAGTGACGTCATCAGCGCAGTCAGATGAGCCTTGCTCGCCAATAAGCTTGCTCGGGAATGCCGACGATGACGTCACGACGCTCTGAACAGATAACAGACGGGAGAGAAGATCGAAGCATGCCCGGCAGCAGTAGCTGCACGTATTTTTCAAACAAAGTTCGGTTTACGTTTACATCAGCCCAAGATAAGTGTGATAACTGAATTCATGGAGCAGAAAGCTATAGAAGTCCGCTCCTAACTCCTGTTAAGTGCTTCAGCTTCCATTTAAAGGAACGCCAAGGTTCAAGATACCTGGTGTTCCATTTTAGTTTGAACAGATTTATTACATAAAATCCATTAAAGATGCACTAATACGTTTGGGCGGGCGAGTTATACGGCCAGGGGCATATCATATAAGTGGCTAATTTTTTGCGATAAGTCGAATAATTAACTAAACTTCCTTAATTAGCTGCTTAGTTAGGAAAAATAATCACATGGTTTTAATGAGGAACATGCTCAGCATAGTCGAAAACCCCTATGTCACTCAATTTTAGAACGACTTCAAGCTCGTGGTAAACTCGGGAACGCACTAAAGTTACCACTCGTGCAGCAGGCGCAAAGCTAGCAGTGGCGGGACGCGATAATAATATAATCATCCGCGTACCGCCACTGCTAGCTTTGCGCCTGCTGCAAGGCCAGTGGGTTAATATTCTTGTAATGAGCGGCCGCAGACTGCTGCCATGAAGCGGTGTGACCGCAGGCCCGGGGGGGGGGGGGGGGTAGGTTAACAGCACCCCATTAACACACGAGCCGTCCGAAACTCCCGTCAATTTTTGTCCTGTGTTAGTGCCGGCCGACGGCAAAATATCCCCGTCCTAAAAAAATATAAAAAACAACATCCATTTGATGTTAAACAAGGTACCTTTTAACTTGTGCCTCAAGATTACTCTTCAAAAGGAAAAAAAATATAACAATGATAGGTCGATCTTGCTGAATACAAATTTACCCTGGAGGTGCGCCCTTTCAATAAGGTCGCCAATAACACCAATCGCAGGCTTTCTCGAACAAAACAAATGCATTTTGCTTCGGGTACGTTCCATAATCCAGAGGGATCATTGTGTTCACCATAAAACAGCTGGTTACAGTTTCGGAACCTGTTTTCATCATCGTCACAGCGAGATTGTACGTCCTTAAGCCCAGATGTAACTGCGGTTAAACTGTCGGTTGATATGGCATTAGATCCGGCGTTTTAACGTATAGGAATAACAAATTCGATGACGGCAACTCCTGATGATAACTGCTGTAGAGTACCTCCTAACGTTTTTTTGTTTATCTTGGAGTTCTTTTATTTCGGAAAGCATAGCGTTCAATCCCTAATAAATCCTGTGTACGGTAGCTAGTATACCTTTGCCAGAATGTCCCCCATGGAAGCTGTCGCAGCAGTATTAACAACAGTAGCGAGAACGTTCACAATAACGTCCCCTGTAGACGCTGTCACTCCATTATTATTATGGGCTCCGGGATTCTTCTCCACATCACCCGATATCATTAACAGAGTACATCTCAAACTCGCGGACATGACATTTGGAAACCAAGATCACACATGACGAAGGCGACATGACCGATCGTTGGAGCTTGATACCACTAAAAGAAAACAATTGCTAGAATGACAGCAAGCTGAACTTTTTAGCTAACTAACCTGTAGCATAAAGGTGCTTGAGTGTTCTATCACGTCTGTGGTAGCGTATCTTGAATGACCAAAATTGGCTGGTGGCTTTTGTAGTAGAGGCATTGTCGGTGACGACCAGAGTTGTCCGCTGTCACACTAAGAATCCACCAGGACTGGTTCCGGGTGCTGTCGTTTGCCCGGTGCTGACTCCAGAAGGGCAGGCATGGCAGTTCTGCTTGTACCTTCCAGTACATGGGGGTCGAGATCGCCGGCGTTGGTAAGAAGCAGAATCTCTAGCGGAAAGATGCGTGAGTGTTCCCTAATGCCTATGGTCGTCAGCGAGTGAGTATAAAAACAAGCGCGAATACACTCTTTTTACCGCATATCTATCAGCAATAAAATCTAGCAGGTCGAAATGCTTGTAGAATATAGAGTTGGATTGCGTTGCACACAACTGATATAAATAAGTATAAACGGCGGTCTTTTTATCTCAACCAGATAGGTAATAATTTTTCAGTCAGTATAATACAAAGCTCGCCAAAAATAGTGTTGCTTGTTTTGTTCGGCTTTAAATTTAATATTGCTACTACATAAACTACTCTCAATAATTGAAACACTTCGCTTAAAAGTTTGCTTCCAAAAATCTAAATGGAGCTTAGTAGTAACGAGCTGAATTATAAATTTTGTCTCAGTGTATTCCGCTCAATTAGAATGTAAAAAGAGATTGTTGGCCCTTTTATAGTGTATGGGGGTATTATATATATATATATATATCTTAAAAAGAAAACAAAGTAATTAGAAGGTATGCGGTACTGAGGCGCTGCAGCACCACTTAATGAAACCGAATTACGCGAAGCTGGCTTAATTAAAAGAGGGCAGTGGACGAAGGCTCATATCCTGGAAGCACTCCTTTTTCACAATTTAACCGGGCAGTGTAGCGTTAAAGTTCATGGTGGCATTTATTTTGATGTGTCACTTTTATCAGGATACATTTGCATCCATCTCCTTTATTGCCAAAACTTTTATTTTCTTATTTGTTTTTAGCTTTCGGTTTTCGGCAGATGGTTTCTCCAGTATTAACTAGAGAGTTTTATATTCTTAATACAGAAAAGGGCTGTATGTCAGTCTTCAGCAGCCGTTTCACTAAATATTGTTGCAATTACACAATCAAGGTTTTTCCTCTCTGCTGGATGTCCTTACAAAAAATAATTTGTTCTGAGGAATGCGTCGCTTCAAACGACTATCAAAGTGCAATTTACTTTCAACATGACAAGAAGAATTCGTGGCCTCGATGTTTAGGGTGATTCCAAATATAATAAGGGGAAGGGGGGAGGGGGCAAATTAATCAGGCATCTGATACACATTTTTTGTAAAAAAAAATCTTAAGGTAAACGGAAAGTAAAATATAAGGATGCATATTTGTGTTTTATCTTAATTCACTAGGTGTAAGGAGAGGGACATTCCGCTGAAAGACAGAAATGTCCCAAGGGACATTCCGCTGAAAGACAGAAATGTTCCAGGGGACATTCCGCTGAAAGACAGAAATGTTCCAAGTCTGCTTGTTTTCTAAAAATAAAGTACTGGAAATGAAAAAAAAACAGTTTCTAATGCGAGATGTTTTTCAAGCGTACCGTGTAGCTTTCCCATGTTAGAGAGGGATTGAAAATAAATATTACGAATTTTATGGTCAAACATCGACTTACAAAAAAAAGAAAGAAGAAAAACGTATAATACGTTCCAAAATATTACAGCCACTGGAATGAAAACGGACACGGCACAGAACAGACCTCCCAAACGCGAAAAGGATGTACGGAGTTTTTTAAAGTTCTTGCGCACCGTTTTTCTTGTTTATGTGGTGATTTGCGTTACATAGGCAACCTGCAATGATCTGAATGCTGTGCGTCATTCCCTGTATTTCCACCACAGTGGCGCAGGCAAACGAAATCGACCGGACACAAAGATAGCTTCCAATCGAGCGCTTTCTGTATCCCCCTCTCTTACCCCTCCCTCTAGGTCTAAACTTTGTTAAACCTCCGATTACAATTCTGCAGACACTCCTAAATACTTTCGCGCCTCGAAAACTTTTCAACAAAAAGACAAAACAAAAGGTTATGGGGAAAAAAGCAATGACGTGGATCATGAAATAGACTGAATGCAAGACACGATCGACTTCGTTTATGCTGATGTCTCGGTCTATACTACCCCGGACTTGAAAGCGTCAGAAATTTTACTAGTCCAAGTTTGTCGCGGAAACCGAGCATGTGAAATAGCACTCAGCTTGAAAGTGGCAATTTGCCTCTGTGCCCGAGGGGAGGCCTCTCCTAAGCCCACTTCTCTCGCTAGGTTCTGATAAATCCCATGGACCTGGGTTGTGGCGCTTTGGAAACAACGAGAGAGAAGCCGGTCGGGCGTCCTCCAGCTGGGGCTCTGAAATGGCGCTCCAACCGATGCAGATTGTGGTATCAAGCCAGGAAAAACAAATTCGACTCACCGCTAAAAATATTTAAAAAAAAGATAAAAAGCGCAAGTCGTTGTTTTAGGGCAGGTTTATCTCGTCTACACGGGAATTACCTCGATTCAGGTGGCAAATTACGCCAGAAGGTATTCAAGTTATTTTCCGATGCCTTTCTATTTATTTCGTTACTAGTGCATAAAAAAATAAAGCCCGATTTTCTTTTTTTGTTTTTGTTTGTCTTGCTTGCTGGGCTCGTTGGAGGATGCAAATATCATGCGTTACTGTTCAGGCATTAAATTGAGCCATTTTATACGTTGGGGATTTTTTTGCGTTAGATTTCTTTCATGAATGTTTAGAAATTTAAAACTTAATTTGTCTGAAGTAGCGTTTGGTTTTCCCGCTATACCGGGTGATTTTTTTATTCATACAGATTTATTACAACACATCCGTAAAAGATGCCCTTATGCGGTTTGTGCACGTGAGTTATACGTCCAGGGAGACATTATGTGGGTAGCTAACTTTGCGATAAGTCAGCTAAATAATTAAGATTCATTAATTAATTTTTTAGAGGGCGTCGACGAAAACCACTAAATCAACTCTCTTTAGAACGACTTGAATCGGGAAACTCGGGAGCGCGCCAGTTACCACTCGTGAAGCAGGCGCAAAGCCAGCAGTTGCGGAACGCGAAAATGATCTAATCATCCGCGTTCCGCCACTGCTGGCTTTGCGCCTGCTTCACGAGTGTTAACTCTGGCCCGCCCCCGAGTTTCCCACGAGCTTCAAGTCGTTCTTAAAAGGGTTGACATAGTGGTTTTTGATGACGTCTCTAAATTGCTAATTGGAACCATATGTTTATTTTCATTAATAAAAAAGTTAATTAATAAACTTTAGTTAATTACCCGGCTTAT
The DNA here is from genome assembly GCA_037355805.1 of Ixodes ricinus. Taxonomy (NCBI): domain Eukaryota; kingdom Metazoa; phylum Arthropoda; class Arachnida; order Ixodida; family Ixodidae; genus Ixodes; species Ixodes ricinus. The sequence goes on along the minus strand of JAZHYW010010581.1, from coordinate 124,492 downwards.
TGCAAAGATTAGCCACCCACATAATGTGTCTCTGGCCGTATAACTCACCCGCACAAACCGGATAAGTGCATCTTTACAGATTTTTGTAATAAATTTGTCCGAATTAAAAAAAAATCACCCGGAATACGACCAGCTCTGCCATTGGAGGGGGATTGCTAACCTGGGGCTTTGACCTGCGATGGTATTCTGATTAAACGAAGGACCGCCGAAAGAATGGGCATCGCATTTATTATCGCATAGGCATAAACAGTTTTATCGGACTTGAAAAACAAGGGGTAGTGGGCCTAGAAACCGTGTCTTGTTATCATGATACGACTGACTCGAGCATATTGGGTCATACCATGCAGGCACTCTCAGAAATAGGTGTTGTATTATTTACGCCCCTTGTTTTATATCGTAACACCCCAAAACTACATTTCGACGTTCAGTCTACAGTCGTCGAACTGACGATACCAAGTTTTACGAGCGGTTTGATAGAGAAAATATGATACGGGTGCAGGCGAGCTCGTGAACATTAACTATGTTAAATTAACCTGACACTTGGGTAGAGAAGAAACCTCAAAACGAAGGAGACACATAAAATAGACAGGACGACGTCTCAAACTCAGTTAACTCGTTTATTTAGTCCACCTCCTTATATAGTCTCAATCTCAAGGTTATCACCACCAAAACAAATGGACGATGTTTATACAGTTCAAGCGCCACAGTCTACATCACACAATATAAGAATGTGGACAACCCTACAGACCGACGCGATAAGGCAACATCCACCCTCCTTTAAACTTGAACAACAGGATCTCTTTCTCCTTCATTCTAAACATGGTCACCACTCCTGATTCAAAAGACGCCCTGTCCACCTACTACCCCCAGAAAACAACGAAAGGTCCTTCTGTCCAACACACGTCAGAAACCAAAGATGTGCTTTACAGTCCTTTTGGACAATCACAATTGGGGCTTCCCATTGCACACTTTAAAAAAAACAAAAAAACATCACATTCCTTAAAAGGTTTTTTGGAATTGATACCCAATTGTAGCGATGCCTGACTTATACAATTGCCTAGAGATTCAATCCGCACTGTCCTCCTTACTACTCTCTTTACATAGTTACTCTCTTGTGTATGACTTTAATCTCATACCAGAGCGCCGTGCAGTTGTTACATTCATGCATATGCTTCGCGATTTCCGTGCTTTGTGTATTTTTCTTCACATTTCTTTATGTTCGTTTAATCTTTCATTGATGCAGCGTGACGTCTACCCTACGTACTTAAACCCATACTCTAATGGTATTTTATACACAGCACCATTCTCTCAACATGCCGGTTTTTTTTTTTCGATGGGCCTTTTTGCACTCACTCACACCTGTTTGAAATGGCGCCAATTTGCTTAACCTAAAATTTGAACAAAAGACCGTGTCCACTCCGAACTGCCTCGCACATGCCCTCAAGTTGTGAGAAATCTTATGAAAATATCGGATTACAGCAAAGCGGTTCCTTGACTTCTGTTCTGGTTCTCTCCAGCCTTTAATAAAGAATTATAATGGCAGTTTAATAAAACTCTCATCATATGTTACACTAATCATTCGTTTCAACTGCCTTTCAACCGATTCAGTGATATGATGGAAACACGACTACTCTAATGCGTTCGTGACTAATGACTTTACAATCCCTGCCTTTACGGTCTTTGAATGACAACTCATTCTTGGGAAAGCCGGTTTTGAATTATCTTTTCCATATTTCTGACACAACGCTTGATTCACGTGAATACATAAATCTATTAGGATTGTTTCTTTTTTAAACTTAGTATTAGAGTTAGAAAGCAATTAGAAATGTGATTGCCCAAAATTACTATAAAGCCCTTTTTTGTTTTGCTGTTTTTTTTTTGTTTTTTTTTTTTTTTCGGGGGGTGGGATTGGGGGGGGGGTTCTGACGTGTGTTGGCCCAAAGACCGTTTCAATGTTGTTGTTTTTTTTCGGGGGATGGGGGAGTTCTAGGTAGAGAGGGCGTCTTTTGAATAAGAGGTGGTGACTGTGTTTAGAATGAAAGGGGAGAGAGATCCTACTGTTCAAGTTTGAAGTAGTATAGATGTTGCCTTATCGCGTCGACCTGTCAGGTTGTCCACATCCCTGCAATGTGTGATGTAGACTGTGGCGCTTCGAATGTATAGATTTCGTCATTTTGTTTTCGTGGTGATGACCTTGAGATGGAGACTATTTAAGGAGGTGGACTAAATAAACGAGTTAGCTCAGTGTGAGACGTCCTTCTGCCTGTTTTCTGTCTCTTCTACTTTCTGGTGTCTCTTCTCTATACCAGTCTCAGGTTATTTCAACATGGCCTGAGAGCTCTGTGATATAACTTACTAAGTAGCTTATGTACGTATCAAAAACTGCAGACAAAAGAGATTTAAGGTTTTGCAGCAGCACCATCAAAACTTTGAGTACGTTCATGTAATATTTAATGCGTATATTAGCTATTTTCATAAGTTGTATTACTGGCCTATCACGCCGCTCGTGAAAGTTGGTATGGTTTGTTCGACGTCAGTAAATTGAACCTGGAATTGTAGTTTTCGGTGTGTTATATATGGAACAAGGGGAGTACGTACTACGCCCTCCATTTCTGAGAGCATGCCTAGAGTTCAAAAAGTTTGTTTATCAGCATATAAACAAATGAAAATTGCCGAGTGCGTGGTGGAGTTGGCAACGCACGTGGCAGCCACGCGAAGGTGCCGACATTAGGCTTGAAGGGCTCTGTACTTTGCCAAACACTGCTCTTCCCGTAGGTGTCGGCTATAGTCGTGCTATAGTGTCTTATGATTTAGATCCTACCTGAATATTTCACATGTATAAGAGCAGCAGTAGTTCGGGACAGTCGCCCTTCTGCCGCCGTTGAAAGATGCGGGGAAGCTCTTTGGATTCAGTTTCAATTCTACATTCTGCTATTATAAAAGCTTTAGCATTTTTTCCGACACACACTAACCCCCCCACCCCCCCCCGGTCTTCTTTTATTGTTTTGCTTGTTAGATTGGAAGAAAGTTGGAAAACAAGATTTACAAGTTCAAAAGAGGGGTTACTAGATTGGTGGTAAAGCTCTAGAGAAGCATTATAATATACAAAATTGGCGGGTTAGATGATTTAACACGACATTAAATGGGCTAGTGACGCAAGCTACCTCCCGATACAAAGAGTATAGCCAGTACCATCCGCTCATCCATGCTTTATTGGAAAACACGCTTGCTGGAAGTTCTCTGATTGTGATCACGGTTACCCGCAAAAAAACGTCGCGGACTGCAGACGACATGGTTGAAGGAAAGCCGTGACCGACTGAAATAATTGTGTTGTGTATATGTTTGTACAGCCGGAAGTTAGTCAGCCCTAATGAGCGTCTAGTGTCTCGGCTGTAGATGTGAAATTTAGCCTGTTCAGTACAAGCTCTAGCCTGGGTCCTCCAACGTGCACCACACAGCAGTGGTACACGAAAGCACGCCGGTACGATGCTCATCCAGGACGAAACGGGCAAAGGTGGGGATTGAGCCGAGCATTTTTGGGTTCGGCAGCACGAGTTTTTGCTCCACGCGCTCCGACTGCGCTCGCCCACTCGGCCACCAATATCCACCCAATGAGAATGGGCGTGTTCGTCATGCCAGTGAAACGCCAAAAAAAAAAAAAAAAAGAGACAACTGAGTTTGGTAAGAAAAAAGAAAGCAAGGTGTGCTCGTTCTGCAACGATTCACTGCTGTGTGAGGAAACGACGTTCGTCTAAATTTACTCGGCGGAATACGGCTAACATAGAAGAAAACTCGAAATTCTCTCGCATTTCGACGTAGTTGCAGCGAAGCGCAGCAAGAACAGATGCCCTTTTATATTGGTGACGAGATTACTCGTACACCTCCCCCCGCCCCCTCCCCACGAGACGCACAAACCCACACGCAGATATTGCTACAGGACATGTGTTAATGCGTTGAAGAATACAACTGGCCGTGAACATTAATGTAAGGTTGAACGCGTTGAAACTTGTATTAATCAATTCAGCAATGTAGCAAAAGAGGGAGGCCAACTCGGTCAAAGAAATGTTGTTCGTAGTTGAAAGTCGGTGCCTGTCAGTTCTTTTCTGTTATCTTCCTCAGTGTCTGATCTCGTGACCAATTCTAAAAGGTGTTTTTGTTGTTGTTTTTTTTTAGCCGGCGTTCAGGTCGTTAGGCGGAAGACAATGGAAAATGCTAGAGACAAAGCGAATAATGCACTGCCGCTTTTGTCTTCCTCTCCACCTCCCATGTCTATTCTCAAAGAAACTATAACCCTGCGAACTTTGGCCAAAATTGAAAGCGGGAAACTAATTTATCTCCCGCACTGTTCACAAAAGGGACGATCACCAGAACCGCGATAGCGAGAAACACAGACGGCGACGAAAGAGCGCGGTTGCAGACGAGACACGCAAAAGGGCGCGGGAGGCACCCTCCAGCGTCTCTCTGCGCTTCTCCCGAAACGCCGCTTTTGTGACCCACAGCGGGGGGCGTGCTGGAAAAAGCGGACCGAAACCTCAAAATAAGAAACAACACACCAGAGGTAGTGAGAAGGAAAAAAGGGCAGATGTAGCAGGAGAAAATCTGTCCTCGTTGAATAAAATCTTCCGATTTTGTCTTGCGCCACCGAAAAGACATTTGGAGACATTCTTTCGAAAAAAATATCTTAACTTTCTCTTCGAATTTTTCTTCTCTTCTTTGTTTTGATTTCTTTATATTGCACGGAAGTAAACAACGCCGACAAGTTTTCCTAACTGCAGCATTTAAACGTGTGAGAAGAAAAAAGTTTGCGAGGAAAACGTCGTCGTCGTGCATTTTATTACAAAAGGTTCATATATACTCGTATATTGAAAATTATTTTCTTTGGCCAAAACCGGCCGTAAAACACAGAAGTGTACGTTTTTTAGGTACATGCAGCCATGTGCTCCTCTGCTCTTTGTGCAAAACACCTCATCCAAAAGACATGATGCGGAGGAATACGAGAACGACATGCGCCCAAGATGTTCTCGAAACAGTTGTGGTCTTTTGTGTATGCCTACTTCAGCACCCTGGTATGAATACAGGCTCACACAACGTATTTAAAATTAAATAATTTTAGTATGTGTCCGGGATAAACTATAAAAAAAGAAAAACATATTAACAATATTCTCATCATCCAGGTTATGTTTCCACGTGCGCGGCCGTGTAGGCGGCGCGCGGCTTCTACGAGGAATACCCGGGATCGTATCCCAGGCCAGTGTTGTTTAGGTTTCCGTTGCGTTTCTCCTTTGGAATCTTCCAAATCATTCTAGTTATTTGTTGTGTGTTCTGTATCAAATATGCTGAAGCACGAAACGGCTATAAAAGCAGCGGCAGCCCGATGCGTGGAGTCACTCTTTCGCAAGCGCTTTATCATGCTGCTACGCCAACATCCACGCCCGCGACGCCCAGTTATTTTAGATCTTGTTTTGCACAAGTTCGCAAATTTAAAGGTTTCGCTTCTTTATTTTACCCCTTCCTTGTCGCGTGTCATTCGTGACAATAACTGTTAAGCCTATTGTCATTTTTGAACTGAAGACCCCCAGTCACCGGACTACACTATTACTCAGGTTCGGCTGTCTGCCAAAGCGTCCACACGTTCTCCTTCACGCAATGAAACATTGTGATTTCATGCTTATCAATTGTATTTAAATCAATACACGTGCTTTCAGATAGGCACATATAGCTCCGCACTCAGCCGTGTATAATATATATTCTCTGCTTTCCTGCTGCAGTGTCGTTTTCTTTTTGTTTTGGATTCTGTCGCACACAGAAGAATGAGCTCCGATTCCCTTTCAATCTGAGCCTGTTGCTTCGTTCTGCTAGTTACAGGCATTGTCCTGTCCTTCCAATCTGTCTTCCTTTATTATTCTATTTATCTTTATTTTTATGTTTTTATATTTAGTTACTATCCAGCCTCCCTCCGGTGATTAGGTTGCTGTGAAAAGAGTTGACGAAGTATGACCCGGAACCGTGGGATTCCAATCATGTTCGAAAGCGGAGCAAGTGCACCGGCGACGCTTGGCCGGATCAATATCAATTGTCCAACGGCTCCCCCTTTTCTTTGTTCCAGGAGGCATAGCGTGGATGACCCGCTTTTTGTATTGTGTGCAAGGAAAATATTTAAAGGAAGAGTAGGATATTTGTTTTCTATAGTTTTAAAAGACAGTATATCGAAGCAAAGTCTGAATATGTCTTCCGAAACAGACGAAACACAAAACTGCCTTTCATTTAACCCTAAAAAGTAATCCTGAAAACGGGAAACATGAGGTCATCAAATTTGTAAGGGCATAGATAAGAAATACCACTAGTTGGAATATGTGCTTAAACATTTCATGCGAGTACAAGTGTCTCTAAAGGGGTAGGGAAACGAAATTTTAGGTCTCATTTTATTGCTAAGGTGTACTGTAATACGTTTTGTTTTCGGAGCCCCTAATTTTTCCGAATCTGTCACATAGGGCATAATCGCGGCCACTAAATTTAGCGAATTGCAGACACCTGCATTGAAGCTCTTAAGGAGCGAAATTTTCGCATGCCCTTAAATGTCGCAATTTTCTAATTCGCGAAATTCGCTCAAATTGAGCGGTCGCAAAAATAAGGGTTTTACAGTATTCCACGTTGCATCAGCAACTCGGAAATGTAAGTATTTTGTTTGTAAACGCAAGAACAGTAATTTTAAAACTAATGAAACGATTTCCCACTCGCACCTAGTAGCTGGGGAGCCGAAGCTTTGTTGGGGTATCGTGCCGTCTTGCTCCTCTCGCAGTGAAGCCACCCTCGGCAGTGCACCGTTCTCATATAGATACCCTAGCCGTCAACGGAATGGCGCAATCGCGAAGAGCGAACGTGAAGTTGAGTAGTTGACCGCGTAGGTTGCTCACGCTTGTTCGCCCGGCGCGCGATTGTTTGATTCCGCCGAAATGATTATGTGCTTATTCACGCATTTGCGTGCAGAATGCAGCTCTATTGCGCGGCGGAGGCTGCTGCAACAGTGTGCTGAACTGCGAGACGCCAACCCACATTTTTCGGAACGATGAGAAACTCCGATGCGTGTGGATCCGTCTCGCGCGTCCGTCGTCTCTCACGTGGGCGCTGGTGAAAATCGATCGCCTCTACGGTGACCATTTTCGCGATGAGGACTATGAAAGGCGACCCGCTGTCCTCAGGAGTCTGGATCTTCCTACGAAGAATATTCGGTTGCTATCAGCGGTTGCGCCGAGTATTTGTTCCAAGAAACGAAAACCAGAAGAACCCAGCGAACCGCACGAAAGGCGATGAAAACTGGTAAGTGAGCACGCTGTTAATAAAAACTTACTAGCGCATACCGCCAAGTCGGCCAATCATTATTAAATGAGAGGCATGTCTTGGCGAACCCGACTCCCTTCAGATTTTTCGGGCGGATGGTCGGTCTGTCGGTTGGTTCGTACGGTTCTAGTCAGAATCGCCTGTCCGACACCATGTGCGAGTGCGATGACTCGTCCTCGCTGACATCTTCCGAGTCCCCTTGGTAGTCGAAATCGTCGTCGCTCTCAAGTTCGTAGATCACTGCGGAACGCACTGCAGACTTCAGGGGCCGAAATGAACACGTCGCGACGGTCGTCGTACAGCTGTGCAGTCCTCCGCCACTTCGATGCGCGAGATCGTAACGCGCAAACGCCACCGCGTGGCGGCGCTCATAATCACGCCAGCCTTCGGCTGTGTTGAGGCTCCTGACGTCATGATTGCGACGGAGCTCCTACGACGCATCGCACGCCTCAATGGCCAATTTCAAAGTGCTCGCTAGAATCACGCGCTTGAAACGAAAATTGTAGCCATCCGATGAAAATACGAACGTGTGAGTGTCATATACGGATACCATAAGTCCTATTTCACCAATTTAGAAAAGGTTGCAGTATATTTTGATTTTCGTTTCTGCACCCTTTTAAACAGTTCTTTTCTTATAGCAATCTGGAGCACGACACTCTTTAACAAAAAGCCCCCTCCCCCCCCCCCCTTCCGCTCCCCACACACACCTTGACCACACCACCTCCCCCTTTTTTCCGCTCTGATTATAGTCACTTAAATACTTGTAATAAAAACCACAACAAAAAAAAGTGATATAGAAGCTTGTCTTAGCGTCACGCTCATCCACTTCGTTAAGCTACTTATTTAAACAAAAACTACACTGAGCGCTGAAAACTTAAATGAAACAGTGCAATCGATTATTCGCTTTTGAAAGACTGTCATCCAATAATACTTAACAATTTGAACGGAATATTGAGGTTCTAGAATTTATAATGCGCTTATGTAAACCTTGTCCTAGCTCTAAAATTCAATTTAGATTGGTGGAGCACAGGTGCACAGAGGGAATAATCTAGCAGAGGTCATCAAATGAATTTTTATTGTGTTTGTGGCTGCATAAGAATTTCGTCAAACGAACTAGCTTGAAAAGGGTGCAAAGCCAGATAAAATAAAAGTGGAAAAATTCTATATACAAAAGTGTGTGCCCAAGTAGTGATGGTCACAACAAGGCTAGAGAAAATGCCACAGTGAATCTCCTAAGTAAGTGACAAGAATGACTTTTATAATAGTGAGTCCAGTCTACATGCATGGTTTTAACTTCGTTATTCAGATATTTTCATAAACAATTTCACTTAATGGCAGTTTTTTTGTTGTTTGTTTTTGTACAACGTTTCATTATCAACTGTGGCACGTGTGTGCGCGTTTGTGCGTGGTTTGTGAGTGTCAAGTCTGATTGAAAAGATCTGACTTGTTTGCTTTTTATTTGCCTTCCATGCGTTAAACTGAACTTTTCATTTTTATTTTCACTTCCAGACGTTGATCCCAGCTCAATTCTGCAAAACATCTGTTTCTTTTTTATCAATTAAAGAATAAAAATGGTAATTTACTAAACTGAAAATTCATTTGAAAGCAAATTAATTGTTTCAAAGATTTGTAAGTTTTTGTGGTGTTGACCGTGTCCAAATCTAAATTCAAAAATTCTCGAGATTCAAAGGTGCGTCTGGATTTTGTTCAAAATAAACATAGTTTTTAAAATCTATTCGATATATTTTTAAGATTTCTATATTTCGTTGTATTTTTACTGTAATAAATTGCACAAATGCGTGTTGCTAAAATAAAACAAAAAACATCCACTCGTGCAACAATATTTGGTAGGAGTTGTACTCACCTTACACAAGTTATTGACACTAGTGTGGCCCAAGCATCCTCTCACGCAACGCCACTGACCCGCGTAAGTCTAGGGATAAATGCTGACGTTTTTTCCTCAGTCTCTCTTCCGCAAAACTTGATGACGAAGTTGTGGGAATCGCATTGTTGTCGTTTTCCACAGTGCGACGCCGAGGATTTCGTCATCAAGCTTTGCGATCCCCGCGGTGAGAATATTTAAATTCGACGCATACAGTGGACACCAGTACTGCGTGAGCATTCACCTTTGGCTCGTGACATTCAAGGCCTCGATAAGCATTTGGGTAGCGGCTCGTGCCCAATCTCCGCAGTGACGGAAATAGCTGAGTCTTAAAAATGTGTAGAACACAGCGCGTGCACTGTACTTCGTCCACTCTAGCGCGTATCTATTATTACATTGGCGGTATTTAGACAACAAACCCTTTGTGAAATTCAGTCTGGCCAGTTTGACAACTATCATCCCCTATGTGTATCTGTAGATGCTAATGGTGGCCTTTTGATGGATACTGAGGAAAGAATTTGAAGACGAGTGCTTATGCGGAGCTTGAACATTCCAGAGGTTGACGAAAACAATCCTTGGAGAAGCGGAACAAGAGGGACAAAACACAAACATATATCTCCAAACAGAGCTAGATGAATGGTGAGCGACCGAAACACTCCGCCTGGTCCGGGTATCGAACCCGGGACCTCTCTATTTCCAGTGGAGCGCTCTATTACCTGAGCTAACCAGGGGCTAGACGTCAGTAGAGCAAATATTCTTGCCCAGCTCGCTTGCACCTTTGCATTGAATTGCTTTATAATCATTCCTGAGGTTAGTTCGTTGTCCCCGTAATTAGACTTGTAAGGCACTGTGCACAATACATTTGATGGTATTACGCAAATCATTGGAACGTTAGGGATCGGCCATGGTGTAAGATACACTCTTTAGGTGAGGACACGGCGGGGCTGAACGCGCGGCGCGAGGAATCAGATAGTGTTCGTTCGACGGGCATCCGAAAGGCTACATTATTCCGCGGCCACCGTGCCCGCGGCTGACAGTGTCGCCGGCGGCCAAACGGGGAAACTGTGTGAGAGCGAAAAAATTATCTCGTTGCCATGACACCCCGGTACACCGTGGTCTTTCTGCACGAGCGACAACCTCGCTGGAGCTCTGCGCGTGTGGAGCATGAGGCGGCACGAGCCGTCTTTGCCGTGCCCACGGGTCGACGAGTCATCTGCCGGCGCCGCTTGAAACCATAGTGAGAGAGAGAAAGAGAGAGTGAAAAGCGAACTTTATCTGCACTGCGCGAGGAGCGCGCTGTCCTCACCTGAAGAGTATTATCTTACACCGTGGGTTCGGCACGCCCCACACAGTTCATGCTCATGACAATAAAATGTGGTTAATGTTAAGGGGATCGGTGGCCGAGTGGGACTAAAGCGCACACCCAGCTCGACGCACGTGGAGCGAAAGCTCGCGCTGCAGGAACTCAGAGGATCCCGGGCTCGAGCCCCACCCTGCCCGTTTCGATCTGGATGAGCATCGTACCGGCGTGCGGTCGTGTATCACTACTGCGTGGTGCACGTTAAAAACCTCAGGCTAGCGGTTTGTACCGCACTGGCTAAATTGCTCATCTACAGCGAGTGACTCGTCGCAACTTTAAATGGCTGACCAACTACACGCTGTATAAATATCCACAACCCAATGGTTAATGTTATGAAGACTTCTACTATACTAAGCGCCTCGTACATAGTGGTAGTTTCTTGACACCATCGAAAATGAAACAAATAGAGAAAATCCTGTTCAGAGAAGAACACCATAAATTCCGTACGTCTGCCAGTGATGAATATGCACTAGATCTTAAGCATCATCAGCATTCAAAAATGTAGACTGGTGTAGGAACCACTTGATGGCACTGAATTTGTGAAAGAGTATATTTCAAGTTTAGCACCCCGACCACTGATCTCAATGACAATTGCTGGATCGCGTTTGCCCGCTCCGCGAATGCGGTCACTGGCGGCCATCTTTAGGTAGAGTTATATCACCTCTAGCCAAGATACAGCTGCTGCAGCCACCTGGCAGCCGCCATCATCCATCCATGTCAGATGGCGTTTTGGCAGTTGTGGTTGCAGGCTGCCATCAAAATAGCGTGGGTAATATTCCGTGATTGATGGAAATTGTGTGACGAAACATGTTTTGGAAACCCGGCGTGAACGGTAGCCCGGTCTTTGAGGACCCGGTAAAAGTTTCACGAAATCGCACATCACCGGGGAAAAGCAGCACAGCAAGCATCAAAAGTCGCATCGAAAGAAGCATCGAAGGCAGACGCCGCTACGGAATCTGCTTTCGACGCGAGCTGCGCTGCTTTTCCCCGGTGCTGCGCTTTCGTAGAACTTTCGCCGGGTCCTCAAAGACGAGGCTACCGTTCACGCCGGGTTTCAAGAGTCTGCTTCGTCGAACAACTTCAATCAAGGACGAAATATCACCCACGGTACAGTGTACTAGATCTACGGCTTTTTTTATGGTAGCCTGCCGCCATTGCGCTGTCCGCCATGTTACAATGATGGCTAGAGATGATATAACTCTACCTAAAGATGGCCGCCAGTGACCGCATTCCAGTCCATAGGCGGAGCTGGCCAAACGCGATCCAGCAAATAGACATAGAGATCAGTGACCCCGACTAATGCCACATGGGCACCAGCAAGCGCTGGTGCCCAACTGCAAGCCCATGACAGGCTTGCAATTGCAGGTGCTTGCCCGCACGTCCAGTAACATGGCGGCGACACGATGCCCTGCTTGCAATCGTCTTATCCAAATCACGTGGCCTCTTTTTCTGACTGGAAGTCAACGTTACTAGATTGCCTCAGTTGTGGAACTCCCGCGGAAGGCTGTAGCCCACTAACTCACTTCAGTTCGCCTCCTGTCGTTTGAAGCGCCATGTAGATTTTCGCTTCCTAACTCTGTTCCATAGAGTAAGATAGAGCGCCATCTAGACGATGTGCTTCAAACGTACAGTGGCCCAATTTTTTAATAGTATCACGCGAGCGTCGACCACCGGGACGGCGAGCGCTGTGCCGCGGAGAAATGCGGCGTCACGGGAGAGATTAGGCGCGTGCGCACAAAGCTCTTTCCGTTGCGAGCGTCGTCTGCTAGGCTATTCCGTTGACCGCACACAGCCCCTGTTCATTATCCGCTGGCATAGCTAACCGCCTTTCAGCCAAGATCTCAACAGCGCTTGCTTGCGTGATACTGCTCAGGCGCGGTACAAACCGCGCGTCAAATCGAGTTTAATTTACTTTTTTTTAATTTAATGTTGGCGTATATTTTTGTGAACACCAACAAAAATGAAAAATACGGTGACGCGACGAACTGAATGCAACGATGCATTAAACTATACAGGGTGTTTCACGAAAGGTGGACAATTTCGATATTGCGAAAATTACGCGTCGCATCAAAAAAAGGCTTCGGTCTTTTTGTCCTGGGCCAGGGCCTATTTAGGAAAATTATCAAAGTCCGAGATAACTATATTGTTAATAATTTTTGCGTAACAAACTTTTTTAATATTGGGTTTAAGGGCATGGTTTCAATTAAAAAATTGCTCAGCATCATCGAAATACACCAAATCAACAAATTGCAGAACGATAGAAGGCACGCGCAGAATTTTACGGCTTTCTGAAAAACCGTACAAATTCGACGGGTTTTTAAATTTCGGTTTGCTATCGGAGCGCATCTCGGCTCTGTCGGACATCTCGGACAGTCGAATCAACACGTAATGTTAAGAAAACGTAATCCGACGCCACGTTGTGCAAGCCTTATCTTTTTCAGGATGTTTTATTCATGGAGCAATGCAAACATGCTAGAACAGTTGTAATTGGTACATTACCAGTAGCTATTTTATAGACATGCATGACCTTTCGAGATTCGACCTACGAAGTACCAAAATAAAGTTTCAAACTCGAACTAAAAATGAGCCTGTTGGATATGTGGGTTCCACAGGCACCACCACATTCATTGTGCTCGTAGTGCCGGATGACTGCGGTTTCACGCAAACGCAAGTACATAAAACATGTGAGCCGTCGTCAAGTGAGCACCAGTACTTGCTATGCCTGAAAGCACGGTGTAAGAAGGCTTAGGTGGAGTAACACATTTTCTGGGAGGCGTCTACCTGTTGACCCCGTTTCTTATGCGGGCCACCAGCTAACGCCACGGTCGCCGAATCTCACGAAGGGCGTCTGCTACAAAGGAGTGAACCGTTCAGCGACCGCAGCAAAGCTTTGCACGTGCTAAACTGAACGTGACTGTTAAAGATGTCACTTTAAAGCAGCAGTGGATATTTCTGATGTCCTGCGATTCCCAGTTACACTCGCGCTCTTAACTGTCATTAAGCTAACGATCGTTGGTGTTTTCCAACTGTGATTGAGCTCAACTGAGTTCTGCGGTGTTACACGGTATATAGGCCTAACAACCCCAGCTGAGATGTGCGTGAAGAGACCAAGTTGAGACGGAACGAAACCAGAACTAATGTCAGATGACCTTTTTCTTCGTAAGTTTTGCAAATGAATTATATGCAAACTCTTCATTCATTATAAACGGCTAAAACAAAATAAAATGATCTTTGTCTTTAGAATTTAAAAAATCGCGGTGGCTTAGCTCGATTATGCCAGGATATACGAAGCATGAGCTTATGCGCAAAAATGAGAGGCGCTATCAAGCGGCTCTGGTGCAGCGTCAGACTTGGCTACTGCGCAACGGAGGCGCACAGCTGGACACGTGGCGGCGCAAGTGCGTCTGCCGCGGCTATGATGTCACTCCTCTCGAATGCGCAGAACGGCGAGGTGGGCGAGGCGGGCGCGGCGGCGGCGGAGCGCACGGCGGCTCCGCATTATGAGCACGTACGGCGCCGCGCGATCCGCATAATGAGCACGCATAATGAGCACGGCTCATTATGGGAGCCACGCGAAACTGCTCAACCTCGGCCAGTGTAGCTCACGCTACAAGAACGATAATGGGAAAAAAAATAGTCGTTAGTTGTTTATAGAGCATGTGTTTATTCTGCCAGAACATGGCTATATTGTTACCCACTGTAGATAAGCAATTTAGCCAGTGCATTGCAATTGCTAGTTTGGGGTCTTTAACGTGCACCACGCAGTAGTGATACACTACCGCACGCCGGTACGATGCTCATCCAGACAGAAACGGGAAGGGGTGGGGTTTGAACTCAGGATCTCTGGGTTCTGCAGCACGACCTTTCACTCCACGTGCTCCGAGCTGGTGTGCGCTAGCCTACTCGGACACCGATTCCCCTCGATAATGAGAACGTTTCACACGAATTAAAGCAAGAAATACATGATAAAAGTCTTATCGTCACCGACATCCACATGGCCACCCTTGCCGTGCTTTGGCTTCCGCGACGTGCCATGATCCCTTGAGTGGCAGCTCTAGCCCTGAATTATACGTCTTTCGACAATATTTGCTGCTTCAATACTTCCTAGATAATGCTGCACGCCAAGTAGGCAGCGCGGCCACGGCCTAACGGTTATCGCGCTTGCCTCCCACGCGAACAGCCAGGGTTCGATTCCTGGAAGTTACTCGTCCTTTTATTTATTCTTGCAGTGTGTTCTGGTGAATTCGAGAACTCTGTCGCCTGTTCGAGGTGCGAATGTTCTAGTCGCCGAACCTTCTAGGACGATTGTTCCAGAAGTCACCGCGATTACATAAGGGGCTCCGCGTGGCAATCTGCAGTCAGTCTCGCCCCAGCGCTCGATCCTGCAGTTTTGCCGACATCGACGCCCGCGACGCTCTCCTCTTATCTTCTGTTTCCTTTTAATGCGAATAGCATTCTTTGGATACTTCACGCACTTTTCGTCTATCTCTGTATCTATCTATCTGGCTATCTAACCTCTTACGCCGCGGGTCGATAAATAAATAAAAAAGACCGGCGCCGCCTGGGATTTGAACCGTTGACCCTTTGATCAGCAGGCAGACGCGCTAACCACAGAGCTATGAAGGCAGTCATTCAACGCACCCTAAACACCTGTTTATATCTTTACCATCGCGCGCGTTCCATGCACGAGGGCTCATTCCGCTCTCGTGAGGCTTAGCACGGCCCCTAGCTCACCCTCTCCCGCGCTCGGGAGAGGGTGATGTAGCGGCCGTGCTCAGCCTCACGAGAGCCGGAATGAGCCGTGCATGCGTAACGCGCACGCTGTCAGCTGTGACAGCGCTGTAAAGCGCGTCCTATGGTAAAAGATATAAACAACCGTTTAGAAGTGCCGTTGGTTGAGACTAGCTGAGACGTCAGAAAGTCTGGTCGGTACCATTTTGAGTGTTTGTGCGTATGGCGCGTGCTTTGCTCGCCTTCCTAAGTGACACAAACGCATGTGCTGGGCTGCGGAGATCGTGCGCAGGGCTGTGAAAGTGTCAGCAAATTTGGAATCGCCTCAAGAGTGGGCTGGCGTATCTAGAGTGTGCCGGCCACCTGACGAACGCATAACTCCGCACTGTTTGATGCTATTCTCATTACCGTAGATAATCATTCCCAAAGGATGGGTTCTGCTGATTTTTAGTTTGGGCACAAGTTCGCCCCATTAAACGTTTAGTTTACTTCAGTTTTCGTTGCCTCATCACTTGTCATTCGTGACAATACCTCCCCCAATCTTCCGCGGTAGGAAGTACTTCACTGGCGCTGGCCATGGGCGGCGATACGGCGGACGCCGCCATCTTTAGCTCTGTTAGGGTGAACCTCTATCACTTAACTGAGGTAGGCCAGCTCAGTTAACTCAATGAACCGGCTAATGACAGTTGGCGCTGCTGTGTAACTCTAACTCTGGCCGATCGCGATTGAGTCAACTACCCTTGGCGTAATGACAGTTAAGAGCACTAGTGTAACAAGAGTATAAGAATTGCTTTTGGCCGTTGTCATTTTCAGCGTTTCTGCGTATGGCGCGTGTTTTTTTTTTTTTGTAAAGTCAGAAACTCTTGCAGGGCTGTAGAGATCGCGCGCTGGCCTGTGGATGGTAAATGTTTGAGTGTGTACAGAGCAGGCCCTTGGATTCAAGCGCACTATTGGCGTGCGAAGCGCTCAAAACCGGTCGCAAGAGATCGGACACTGAACTCAAGTTTTGGAGACGGTATACGCTCTTTGTGTATTAAGTACACCCCATTCCACAGCCGGCAAAACGGTTACCTCGTTTCCGCAAAACAAGTTCGCTTAAAAATGAAAACGACTCTTTATTGTCATACCTAATTTTTCGATCTAATAGTTAATGTGCATCGGCCATGCTTACACAATAATGCATGAAATGTGCTATTGGGTTTCGTGCTACTTTTTCTATCGCGTTATTATTCAGATATAACTAGTAAAACTCTCTGTTGAAATTGACATGCTGACAGCACTCAATGAACGTTAGCTCCGGCGCACAAACTAAATGAGGCAGAGCCACGGCATAAACATGCTTCGATATAAAAATTTTGTTTATTGATCACCTACTATTTTGTTAACCTAAATTAGAAAGTAAACATGATTTATTTTAGAGACAAGCAACATTTGATGAACAAAAAGCAATTGCGCACTTCTGCACTTTGAGGTGAAGTAAAACTAAATCTTTTAAAAAATATCGTTCACTGGAAGAAGACCACTGACGGTCCGTGAGTTTTTTCTTCTTTTTTTTCTAGTTTTTCGTCAAGTAGCAGGGTTAGCCCTGAAACTTTGTTGGCACTGCGTCTTTCGCAAGAGGAGCTTTCCGTGGGGCACTTACGAGGACGGGGCCATTAGACGGCTTCTCAATATTTGTTCACCAACCTTGACTCAATATGTTTCTCGCACATGAAGTTTGTCGGTTGCAGCGGGCAGTCCTTGCGCGGGGTCGCGTTACGCCATCCCTTTAGGCGGTCCTCTTCTTTAGAAGTAGCAGAAAGGGGCAGCTTCTCCGTTTATGTTTTATAAACGGAGCAGCTACGTTGCGTTGAATCGTGGTACGAAGCACTGCTTCCTTACTCCCGGCAACTTCCGGAAGCCGAAACTGGACAAAATCAAGACGTTGACCGCCGAAAACTGCACAGCGTAAGTTGCAGCCCGGTACACGCTATGGCCTGCTATGCTAAAGAAAGGACGACCTCGGCGTTGGTGGGGCGCCATGGCGGCAGGAGAGAAAATAGCGTGCTGAACTTTCACCACGACGGCTTTCCGGCAAAGGGTCACCGTTACGCCACCTGAAAGATTCCTATCACCGTGTTTTAAAGCATGAAAGGCTTTTGAAACGGAACACCCCAACCCAAAATTTTGCCCTTCCGTCCGTTCATCCGTCCGTGCATTTCCCGCTAAATTTAGCGAGGAAACTGAATTAGTGCTTAGGTCACGTGACATCGATTCATTTGACATTACCTGACGTCGCGTCATATATACACCAACCAAGTTTCCCCGCCAAAATCTGCGGGGAAATTGATATCAGCTGACCTGACGTCACTAGGCCTATGCACTAATTTCCGTTTTTTCGCTAATTTAGCGGGAAAATCGACATCACGTGATTTGATGTCAAGTGACCTATACATCAGTTCTGTTTCCCTGCTAAGTTTGACTGAAATTTATGTCATGTGACCTAAACACTTTCAATTTCCCCGCAAATTTAGCCGGGACACGTAACACGTAACACGTAAATCAATACAATTTCCCCACTAAATTTAGCAGGAAAATGAACGTCACGTGATCTATACACCGATTTTGTTTCCCCGCTACATTCAGAGGGAAAATCGACGCCACGTGACCTATGCATCCAGTTTTTTTCGCTCAATGTAGCGGGGACATTGATAAAATCGAAGGTTCTTCACTCCCTGAAACGACAGTTTACTTTGCACTAAATAATTTTAAAGGATAGCACCTTCGCTCCGCTTCATGCGTTACAGAATTTTTGAAAAACAAAATCGCTGCTTACGATTTTTTTTTTTTGTTACGGTGGTATTTCGGAGGATGCGAAAAAATGAAAACTGGGCTAGTTAGCAATGTATGCAGTTAAAACAATACAGTGCAGAACACACCTCTTCTAAGAGACTAGTGCGCAAAAACGCTTGGTGTGTAACCAACATCTGACAAAAAAACAAAAACAAAAACTGGCCGCTGTTTTTTGTTGACTGTTGACAAACTGGAGAGTGCTTGTGAGTGTTTTCCTAATAAAATAACTAAAACTTTCACGCTGGCTAGGAAAAAGCTTGAAATCAACCCGTTTCGAGCTTGTAAAAACAACTTTTCACAGATAACGAACAGATATCACGCTCAAAGCGCTGAATTCATACAAGCACAATAAGAAAGGTAACGAATACAGGACCCTGATCTCTTCTCCTTTCTTATTGTCCTAGTGCGGTTGCGGCGCTTTGAACGTGATCATGAACCAACAGCTCAAATCGCCATATTAACGAACACGTATATTTACACTTTACACCAAAAATTATTGCATTGACCAGGGGTCTCAAACACGCGGCACGCGGCCTGCAGGCAACCGGCTACGAGTGTCGGTTCCCATGTCACGGCTAGAAATGGCATGCACCTTAGTGATCTCATCTACGCACCCCACCCCCTACGCACCCCACTATTCTACCCCCAACTTTACCCATCGAGAGTCAGTGACAAAAGCGCCCAGTGCGCATACACGATGGACTCTCTCCCCCCCCCCCCCAATTTCTCACTACAACGCCTACACACACACACACACACACACACACACACACACACACATATTGCCGATTCATTTTCGCTGGAAAAGCAGCTCTTCTCTTTTAACGTATTCACATAGATTTTACTTTGTTGTGTTCATTTGCCTTTTGTTCATTTTTTTTTTGCTTTTTAGTTTTTTGTAGTTCACAACAATTCCGCTACTAGGCTGCAAGCGCGAGGTCTTTCTTGAAGGATGCATCTCGGCCGCGCGAAATATCGATCAGCAAGAACAACTGCCAAATATAAAGCTAGAAGCTCGGGATTTTCGTCCTTAAAAAATATCGCTATAAAAATAAGTATTTATTTAGGGTGTTGTAATGAAAATAGTCAGGAAAGCAATAACTGTAAATTAACTAATCGTTTTTAGCGACATGTTGAGCTTGGTTAATTTCTGAGTGAATTGAGCAACGCGAACGACAGTGTACTTGCTCTCAGAGATCTATTAAAAATGCCAGCACCTTGGCGGGTATCATCTTAATTCTTGTTATCGCATCAGGTCAGGTCCCAAAGTAGTCATATTAACTGATGAAATCTAAAGATGTCACTGGAAAAAGTGTGCGTTTACAAAAAGCATGGAGCACAAGATCACCTCTCTTAAAACCTTTCGAAACCTTCTCCCCTCCTCCTCCTCCTCCTCCCCCATTCCTCCCCCTCCCCTCGTACGTTGGCCCTCGGCCTTTCCAGAGTGGTCTATCTGGGGTCAACGCTCAAATGAGTTTGAAACCACTGGTGTCGATGAGGCATGTTGGTAAAAGCTCGTCTCCAGACTTCCCCTGACACGGCAGTTAAGTACGAAATCTCGACCAAGTTTTCGTGGAGGAAACGCCAAGAAGCGTTTGCGAAGCCGTATGCCTCTTAAATTAAGGCGTACTTATTTTTTTTTCATTCGATTGAGGGGAGTGAGAGTTGAACCCGAGTAGAGTTTAAGATACGGCCGCAAAGTGGCGGGCTGAAACACTGAGAGATATCTTGGCAATTGATTACCAGCGTTTCACCCACAATTCTGACGCACACCACAATACCTGTATGCGACTCTGATTGCTTCAACATTTCCATGTCGCACACGGGTTAATCTGGATTTTTGAGTAGACTCTATCGAAACATTTAGAATATTTGTCTCGCAATCTGTCAATGATATAAAAGCAATAAGGAAACTGTTTCTAATCAAAGTAGAACGAAAGCATGCTTTGTAAAACTCGGATGTTGCAAAGAACAGATACTGCATATTTATGTATCACTACCTACGGTAAAATGTATAAATACGAATGACAAATAGTTCTACCCAATAATGCATATTTAAATTCTGTCCAGGTACAATAAAGGCATGACTCGTTTTAATGGCGCAGCTGATCATAACAGAAAAATATTTATTTTATTTCCTGAGTGCATACGTTCTCTTACTCAATTTCTCGATTTCTCTGCAATACCAAACACAAACGCTGTCATATATCGCATGATGATTTTTGGTTTTTGATGAGTTGCATCCCTGCGCAGCTGAGCTTGTATTCGCAACTTTCAGCGATGGTGGTACCGCAGTAGGGGAATCGCGCCCCCTTGCTCCGGGATGATAGGCTTCACAATAAAGGTGCTTGCCAACACCTTCCTGACGTGAAAAAAAAAACAAAAAAACTAAGGCCCTTATACTGCTCGTATATTGCAAAACTAGAATTACACACGCGTCGCCGACCCAGCCTCGTACTGCTGTCCGGCGACGATCACCTATATGGCAGCCATTTTGATAGGCACCAGTGCTCGCCTTTTAGGTTGTGAAAGTTGCGAATATTTCCGATGCTTGTGTGCCAGCTAGCACAGCAGCGCCTGTCAGTGATAGAAGAGAAACATTTCGAAGCGGACACGTGAAATAAAGTAGCGCGTAATCACCGCCTGAGTGCAAGTCTAGTGGCAAGAAAGCACAGCTAAAGTGTGCTAAAAGTGATTCCAAAACGGTCATGTCTCTAAGCTTTATAGTTTCGACGCAACGTATAAAATATTAGTGTATGTTCGCAGTCCTGCATTTGATTCACTATATCGCAAACATAGCACACCTTGGCGTCCAAGAAGCACATGTAACGCTTATTGAGCGATTTCAAGATTATCATCGTACAAAGCTGAGTGTTAATATTTGCTTATTGGAATGTTCATGGTTAATACGTGCGCCTGCACAACAGTTATTAAACAGAAACGACATATTCATCTCGATTCGTTAAATTAGTTGTGTATAAATATGTATACATTTAAAATTAGAATACGGGGCATATATATGGAAGCCTGAATTCTAACGGCCTCTAGTTCAATTTGAAACGATTTAATTGAGCAGGACAACTCTGCTTTATCCCGCTATAGTCGCACCAGCCGTAATACAGGAAAAAACAAATAACGACATATTTGACACCTTATTAGCACCGAAGGGAAACCATACACTTTTTACGAACATATTCTTAAATGCTACACGACTCCAACTCTGTGGAAGAAAAGTGGGCACCTTTACTCAAGAGGCATTTGACATCACAGAAGCTTCTTGACGATTCCTTCACGGAGGATGTCCTAGAAATTTCGTACTCCGCTCCACAGTTCACGGGGAAATCTGGAGACGAGATGATACCAAGAACTTCTATAAATAACATATTTTTGGTGAAACACGTAAATATATGTGTTTGTTATTTTTAAATAAATTTGCTTTACATGCACCAAATTTAGGGATTCCAAGCTTTTCTTTAGCCAGTGTTACAGTTTGAGTTGTTT
The DNA here is from genome assembly GCA_037355805.1 of Ixodes ricinus. Taxonomy (NCBI): domain Eukaryota; kingdom Metazoa; phylum Arthropoda; class Arachnida; order Ixodida; family Ixodidae; genus Ixodes; species Ixodes ricinus. Next base: position 102,848 of record JAZHYW010010581.1, on the reverse strand, counting down.
TATCATTAAAACAAACACAACAGTTTTTCCAGTCTGCCAACACAACAGTTCGGGGTTAAGAAACAGCGACCAGTTTCTCTTTGACCGAATTTGACTAAGCATCCAGCATTTCAGCTGACTGGTATCTTAAAAGAGGTGGGCTGATCACTCTGTTGTTTGAACTTGAGGTCACTAACTGGCCCAGTTGTCATCTTTGGCAAAATGCAGCCGTACGATTCATAGCAAGTACTTTATGTATTTGCTATGAATGAAAAGAATACAAAAACTTTATGCATTTTTTCTGTATAGCATGTATTTTATGTATTTGTTTTGGGGAGAAACCAGTCATCTGGCAGAAAGAGTAAAATGAATGTACCAGTGTCAGTGAAACCCTCATGTGTATCACACTAATTTCAGTCCAAAGTTGAAATTTCATTTCGGTACTTTGTACGTATGGTCTTAAAAGATTACGTACGTCTGCAGAATAGCTGCTGCTGATAAATACATTAAAAAGGTCTAGCATGTTTTCATGGCTGCACGTTGATACAGGATCCGAAAAGAAGATTAGGTCTATGCACATATTAGCGATTGACTACGTTATTCCTAACATTACGTATTGATACGACCGGGAGTCACCAACGCATTTATGCTTCTTATGTCGCCTGCAGATATACCACCTGAATATACCTCTTGTAAAATCGAAGCGATCCGATACACGCACATATCACTCTTGTCTGGTAGCCAGGCGGCGAGAAAGGAATGGGACGCGGACGACCCTATTCCTTCTCCTCGCTTGGCCTAGCCAGGTCTTTACGACCAGTGGACATCCGTGTTTCAATGGTGGCTCTCACAAAGATCAATCAGTGCAATCCGAGTGAGCGCTGACGTTATTTTCGTGCAGTGCTGATATGTACTACATTCGTGAACTGGGCGATCGAAACCGAAACCATTACACTCCTATCTATGACCAACGAGGTGCGGTAATGCAACGTGCGCAGCGTTGCAAGCAGGGCGTTTTGGAAGTAGTCCACCGTTTTGTTGTTATATGTCCTGGCGATGAAACCTATAGGCCTCGGTACACTACGCGTTTGATAGTGCCAGATGAATCTTTGAAACGCTTGCCTTTAGCACGCGCCAGGCAGCTCGAAACAACAAAATGGTGCACACAATTACGTTGATGAAGCACCCTATTGGTTGCCATGACTGAAGTACGATGTCCCGGTGTCTCGCGATCGTAACTCGGCGGAAGCTCTCATAATATTTATTGGAAATACGTGTATTGATGCGTGACAGGTACGATCGCCACACTTGCTTAAGGTAGACAAGCAGGGAAATTTTATTGTGTGGATGGGCTTTCAGCATGAATGAGAATTCCCCTGTTTGAAACATTTCCCTCATACTCCGTCGAAAAAGAAATTTTACTGCAGAAGTTCAGCTCATAAAAGTCTCCCACCCTGACTTGTATGACAATAAGCTGGATAGCGCTTCATCACTTTTCGAATGCGGGCACCGGAAATTCCTAATCGTCCATCTTGGGCCTGTGTAAACCTGTCGAGTGAAGTGTTGCCGAGGCTGGGTGGCAGCGTTCTGAAAGATGCGTTTTCTACTCGTTCGCCTTCATTTGCCGAAATTTCTTTTTGATAACCTTGTGTAAGCGGTCAAAGCTGTATATAAAAACAAACGTAAATCTCGTCGGTTTTTTTTTTTGTTGTTGTTTTCTACAAAAGCGCACCACCAAAGAAAAAGGCAAAATTCGTCTAATGCAAGTCTCGCGGTCAGGTGGCGTGATCAACGGACATTTCTTGGCACGCCATAGTCCTGCATCTCTGTGCCTTCGCGCGCTTGAATACTCGTCAAGAATTGAACGCCGTATGAATATGTTAAGCAAGCGTGGAAATGTTTGAATCTTTGTCGCACTTACATGACTGCTACATACATATCGGTTGTGGAGCTCTGGATCGTCCAGCTGTTCTGGCGAGTTGCTATGACTGATCAATGGTTGCTATCAGTACAGAAAATAAAAATAGTCGGCTGTTATGCACTATCGACCATAGACACAAGACAGCAGCGACCGTTTAGACAGGGGTTTCAAGAACTTTCCGGCGAATGATGGCGAACGAGTTGAAAACCTGTCTCTCAGCCCCCAGTTACTCAGCCTCTGCAATGCTTGCACCCGACAGATTTTACACAGGCCAAAGATTGCCGGTTCTGAACTTCTGGTGCCCGCACTTGCGTTGGACCGGCCAAGCGGGGATGGGGAATCCAGCAAATTGTCACAGAGATCAGTTGTCTCAGATAACAAGGTCCAAGTCCACCGGGCTCCCCGGGAACTTAACAAGATGGTGGCACATCGTGCTGGCGCTGAACCGCGACACTTGCCCAACGACCCGCCGCACTGGGGTGGTCGACACAGTTACCAGGTCCCCAGTTACGATGGACCTGAATGTCCCAGCGCCATATGTAAAAGTGCAGCGCTATCAAAAGCTGGAGCACTCCAGGGACCGACAGACCTTGACTGTACTCGCATTACTCCAGCACCTCCACCGCCTTCAACCGGTTCTTAAAACAACGCCGTGACACTGGAAAGCTCTCCTCTTCACTGTTGGGAAAGCGTTCGTCAACTCTGAGAAAAAAATCCACGAACTCGGTTAATGATATGTAAGCCATCAGGGTGCTCAAAATCCAGTTCGAGTCTTGAGGAATATCTCGAGTTAGCTCCAAAGCCACTTTTATGTTTTTGGATCGAATTGTGCAGGATTTTTACAGCGGAGTGGAATTTCGAGTCTAGTTTGAACTATAACGCACGAAACCGTCCTCAAGTGGAGCTTGAGTGAAGTTTAGAGCCAAGTAGCGTTTATAAATTTGGTCGTTAAATTGTTTTATAAGTTTCACTCTACAAAACGCTTCGGGGTATTTTTTTAACGTGCATCTACGCGTGAACCGATGTGCGAGGCTCTAATAAAACCATTGAATATTAATAATACAAATTCTCAGTTTATTTAGAATAAATAGGTAAAATAAATGTAGTTTTCTATGTAAGATTTTTTATGATTAAGGACTTTATTTAAAGACACCGTTAAATATGCGAAACCACAAGAACGAGCAGCCACCATGAGCGATGTAGTCTTCATACGGTTACAAAGATATCCCAAAATATTATGCCGAACAACCGGCAGATTTAGGAGTGCACAAAGCAAAGATGCAAGAGATAACTACCTGCTATAACACATGGGAATTAGGTGCGTTTTTTTCCGTGCTTATATTTCACTGTTTCCGACGCCCGCCCCCCCCCCCTCCCCTACCTATTTTGATTGTCATTTTTATTGCTCTGCTCGAAGGGGTTACCTAAATACTTATCACACAGATTCGGCGAAAATAGTTTTTTTTTTGTTTTTCATTTTAGATAAATATTTCAGAAAAGCTTTTTTTTTAATTTTAACCTCCTTGATGAATCTTTAATTTTCTTAGCAGCATTTGCTGCTGTCAAAAACGGTAGCAGCCAAAAAGTTTGTGCATACTTTTTTTTAATTTTGTGCTATACGATTCTACGAGAGCAATACGGGTATATTAAATAAAGCGAAATAAAAAACACATAATTGATTAAATTGGTTCAAGTATATTTCTTTTCAAAACTCGGATATTTGCATGATTATGAATGGTGCTTTTCAATGTCAACTAATTCATTAGACAATATTTTAACGAAAATAATAAACTGAAGCAAAGAATAATTTTATTATTTAGAGTAGGAGCGATTTTCTTAGTAGCGGAAAACAAACAGCGCAGGCACAAGGACAGAGTAGAAGGTGGTAGACACACACAGCGCTGTTTGTTTTCCGCTCATATGAATGACCAACTGGCCCACTCGTCAACGCTACTAAATTTTCTTAGCCTTGGGTTTTATCTGGCTTCCACTTTGAAGTCTCCGATAGGCCAGCATGGCAGGGCTGGTCCCAAAAAAGTTAATGTAGTAAATAGGCTATACTAAATGTAAAAAAAAAACTGCTTAAAATTGCAAAACGAATGCCACCGTATCTCAGTTCTTCAAACCTGGAAGGTTATTTTGGTTTGAACTCCTAAGTTGAAAGTTTTATGATCGGATATATTTTATAATTATAATGCAATTAAATTCAAAGGTACAAACGAGCTAAACAAAAACGACGAAAATAATCTAAAAAAATTGAAGATTTTAGCAAGGAAAGACTTTGGCCATTCACGAATAACGCAAAAAAGCAAACGTAAATTTGGCATGTGCTAAGGTCGTTTAAGTTAATTAAAGTCATGGCAACAGGATGCGTTTTTGTATATGATGAAAGTGAAAAAGCAATAAACGAAACTCGAACCACTTTCAATCTATCCGATTCAAAAGCAGTCCAACTGTACGTAAGGTAGCAGTAGCGCAATACTACCAAACACCAACCTGTCTTTCGATTTTAAACGCTTTCCATTTTTTTTAGGGAGTGCTTGTGTGACCGGGAGGGAGGCAAAGGAGTGGGGGAGGGGGGGGGTAAAGGAAGGAGCCGCAAGCCGTACTTTGACACACGACGAGCTACATGCGGCTCGCGAGCCGCAGCTTGGCCACCCCTGCTCTATGCTTTGTACCCCTAACCAAGGAGGCAGGAAAAATTAGGGTCAATCCAGAATGAGGACACAGGGAGGACAATGGGGACACAACCATCGGAACAAGATGAAACTTAGACTAAGTTTTAGTTTGTTCAGATGGTTGTCTCCTCATTGCACTGCATGTGTCATAGTTAATAACGGCCCTCCCTCTATGACTTAGTTCTTCACGCTGACCCTGCACTTCCCGAAGCTACATCACCGTAGTTTCTAGATGGACGCAAATATAGGCGTTGACCAACAATGAAACCCGAAAACGAAGAACGCTAGCTATATATGACCGACGCATGATTATTTGAGTTTAACGCCGTGCCAACATTAACTCAGAGATCACGCACAACACCAACGCGTTTGGTGGCGGTGCTATCTAAAACGTGAGAGTTTCCGATTTAACTTCATGCTGGATTAAAACTCAACAAGAATAATGTGCCGCCAGTTCTCCGTTATACTAAGTGAAACATCCTTTGTTCATAACTTGTCATAAATGACATAGGGATCTAAAAGAATAGAATATTTAATAGAATATTTCGCTTTTAATCTTATTTTCCCCTGAAAATATTGGTTCCTCTACAGCCCTGTTGGGTGATCATTAGACCGTTCTCCGAAATACTCAGGAACCAAGAAAGATGTAACGCAGGTACAAGCGGTGCACACACTCACCTTATACAAGTATAAAACATGTACACTAAAAAATGGACTGCGTGTTTGTTTATTCTGCCAAACACGTTTAAATGAGGTAGCTTTATAGGTTGGGTGGTGGTCTTAGTTCGGGTGGTGCCCGAGGCATGCTGACCCTTAGTTTTTCGGTGCCTGGGGTGGGAGGGTCTGTTAGTTCAGGTGGTGATTAGGACAAGGTGTTGCACAAAAACTGCTTACCTCACACCATTGTCTTTTCGTGACGCTGCCCGCGCTTCCCTTCAGCACCATTAAGATACAAACAAAATCCCGTTGCACTTTCTGAGTCGCCAAAAGAGGGGAAGCGCGCCTTTCTGCCCTTTCCACTCGTCCTGGTTCCGCGCGCTCTTTCTACACCACCTGTTTCTGCTCCTCTCTTGTCCTTTTTACCCCTCTCCGCTCCGCATGCTTCCTGACATCACCTGCTTCCGTCCCTCCTGCTCCTGCGTGGTGGGTTAGTAGCTCAGCCAGCAGCGCCCTCGGCTTCCACGCCGGTGACCGGGGCCGACCAGGGCTCAATCCCTGTCACCGGCGGTCGTTTCTATCAAGATAGTTAGCGGTTACGGACTGACCGACCTACAAATTTCGTGCTTAAGCGGCTCCTGGGTAGGTTAGCCCTATAAAAATACCGCTGTAATAACTTAGAGAAGACTTCTACGAACATATGCGCAAAGTGTCATTTGTCCTAGATATCTGCTTCAGACCACTATCTCAAATTGATGTAAGATACTTTAGTGCTTCGAACAAAAAACAAATTTCGTAAACACAAAAAAGATTAAGTTTATGTAATTTTGGAATCCACAGAAAAGAGTGCTCCCAAATAGATTTTTCTTTTTATCTGAAAATAATTATGGCCATTATAATTGAGCTAAACTTTCTTTTGAAGGTAGTAAAAAATTGGTATCATGGCACTGCATATTTTTTATCGCAATAGCGTTAAGGAGTTTGTGTGGCAGAAAATCGGTGCGTGGCTGAAAAGCCGGCATCGGTGGCGTTCCGCGAAAATCCTGACTGGTCAATAGCGCCATGATGTCCCAACCACATTCCCTCGCGGGGGAATGAAATTGATGAAAAAACATTATATGTAATACTAATTAATGGTCGCCGCACGTCTTAAACGATTTTACTCTATAAAGTAATTCCCTTGCCTTACAAAAATTTTACAGGAATTTTAGGCGTGACTCGAACCCACGCTTCTTCGGTTGCGAGTCAGACGCTCTACTGACAGGGCCGCGCAAGGCTTTTTTTTTTCTTTATTGCATGGGAAACAAAAACGGAGAGTCACAGCACACAAATATATCACACTACAAAAATAGGCCCCTCGTTTATCACTGCAGTTCTTTCATCTGTAACAATTTGTTAAACAATGGCACCCAGTCGGGCTTTGTGTCGCGACCTTCGTACACGCTGGTGACTTGTGCTACCAGTTGAATGAAATAACAGTGCACAGACTTCGAGGTCTGAACGGCATTTCGCACGTCCATTCGGGATTTCCACATGCTGTATAAACTAAGGAGCATAATGAGGTCATAGGGAACGGTGTCCCCTGGCATTACGGGCAGAAAACGAATCGAATGTGGTGTAATATCTAGGTTTTTGCGTATAAGTTCGCTGCAACACATCCCCCCCAAAAAAAAATGGCGTCCCAGCAGTTGATAAAAATGTGCTCAACAGTTTCGGGCGCCTTACACAATAAGCAGTTTACAGTCCATGGGACAAAGATACCCTTCTCCTGCAACCATACCTTGGTGGGTAAAATAGAACAATGTAATTTGAAAAAGAATGTTTTGATCCTAGGAGGGATTCCCATCTTTTTTACACGACACAGCACATCATGCCCGGGGTGATTTTCGTACAAGACTCGGTATATTGGCGTTGGGAAGAGAATATCAACAAGGTCCCGTGTTAGTTTTTTCCTCGACACTGTTGCGAGGTAGTCCCGAGAAAAACGAACTGCTAGAAAATTAAAGGCGTCAACAACCTCTTTCAGGTATCCCACCAGTCTTGGTGGGTGATATTCGACGGTTGACACAACAAAAGTGGGGATAAAGGATGCCAGCTGGTTTTGGATGACTTCGCGAATAAAAGGGACTTCCTGGTCTCTCAAAAAAAGAAATCGTGATACCAATTGCCTAACGAATAAGTGAGGCAGGCCCACACCACCGTCTGCGACACTACGGAAAAGGTTTTCCCGTCGCATGGGCTCCCAAGTAGAAGTCCATATGAAAACCGCAAAGACACGGTGAAACTTTTGTATATTTCTCCTTGCACAGTGTAGAACTTGTAACACATACCAAAGCTTGGCAATCAAAAAAACGTTGCAGATAGTTGCTCTCGTAAAAATCGACACATCTCGGTGAATCCAGCGCTTGGAGCGCTTGTCTATATCTGCTGCCACATTCGACCAATAGGTCGTGCTGTTTCTGTGGCTTTCTAGTGGCACACCGAGGTAGTTGCACGGAGTGCAGCTCCATTGGATGTCCTCGAAAACTTCGGGCGTGCTCGCCCACGTTCCGTGCCAGAAGCCCCTGCACTTTTGCAGGTTCACCGAGGCACCCGTGGCCTTGCAGAAAGTGTGCGTCAACCGTAAGGCGTGGCTTACACTCGTCTTATCGGTGCAGAAAAACGCAACGTCATCCGCATAAGCCAAGACTTTGGTTTCAACGCTGTGCAGGATATATCCTCGGACATCTGAACTTTGGATTATGCTCTGACACAGTGGTTCGAGGTACAGAGAAAAAAGTAAGGGGGACAGCGGGCACCCTTGCCTCACAGAAGAATGGACTGGTATACTTTCCGTCACGTTATTGTTTAGTACCAAACTCGTATAGCAGTTGGTGTATGACATCTTAACGCCTTGTAATATTATCTTCCCAACGCCTACATGCGACAATATTTTGAAAAGGACATCATGCTGAACGCGGTCAAACGCTTTCTCTAAATCAATTTGCAACATTGCAACTTGGTCGCCTCTTCCAGACACACAGTCTAACACACTTCGGGCCACGTGAATATTGCTCTGGATTGCTCTACCCCTTATCCCACATGTTTGATGTTCCCCGACTACTTCACAAATAATAGATTGCATTCTGTTTGCCAGTACTTTTGCAAATATCTTGTAGTCCACATTACACAATGTTATCGGGCGGTACCCTTTCACGCAACGTCGTTGGTTGTCCATTTCTTTTGGAATAAACACCGTGTGTGCCCTCAGAAACGAACGCGGAAGCGCGTTTGCCTTGTAGGCCTCTTGAAAAACTTCATGCAGCACGAGACAAATGTCGTTCTGGTGCACTTTATAAAACTCAGCGATTATCCCATCGGGTCCCGGTGTTTTCCCTTGTGGGAGAGCGTCCACAGCATTTACAATTTCTTGCACACTAATCGGTTCTTCAAGACGTTTAGCACAGTCTTCACTCAGCTGCGGTAGTAACGATATCAGTTTTGCAAGACCCTCGGTATCATCTGCGAGTGCGGGACAGCTCAGCAGTGCTCGATAGTGATCAAGAAAGACGCGTTCGATCTCCTCCTTATCAGTGACGATTCTGTTCCTGTGTTCTATCTCTAGTATTTCCTTACTCAGTGCGTGTCTCTTTTCATCTTCCAACGCCTTCTTCGTGGGTTGTTCTCCCAAGAGGAACTTTTCTGCCCTCGACCGCACAACCGCGCCCGCGTACCGTTCCTGATAAAGACTGTCAAGCTGAGCTTTTATGTATTCTATGTCCTTGGTTCCGCGGCCAGGATTTTTGCATTCAAGCTCGTATAAAAGATGCAAGTCACGCTGGAGTTGCTTTTCTTTTTCCTGCTTGTAATAATTAAGCGTGCTAGCTCTTTCGATTGCCAACTGTTTTAAATCTTGCTTAAAGGTTTCCCACCTCGCAAAAATGTGTTCCCCGTTTTGACCTGCTTGTCTAAGTAATTTTCGCGTTTCGGACACGAAAAACTCATCTTTAAGTAGCTGAGAATTTAGCTTCCAAAGTTTCCAATTGATGCGCTTATGCTTCCTCTGTTTTTGTCCAATCGTTATCGCAACCATGCAGTGATCTGTGAATAACACAGGTTCCACAGTATAAGCATTTAAAAGTTGCATTAGTTCAATAGAACAATACAACCTGTCTAGTCGGGCATGCGACGCCCGTTGAAAGTGCGTAAACTGTATGCGTTTGGTTCCTGCTTGAAAGCTGGCTACGTCTAGCAAGCCTCCCTCTTCGACTACTTCGAGCAATAGTTGTTCACTTCTATCAAGATGGGGCCTGGTCGGCGTTCGGTCATTTAAGTCGCAAACACAATTGAAGTCTCCAAGGAGAACGACTAGTCTATCACACACCAAGTATGGGCGCAAGTGATTGAAAAAATAAACTCGAAAATTCACATCGTTTGGGGCATACACACAAATCACTCGCCACCTGCATTCCTGCACCCCGAAATCACACATAACAAAGCGGCCCTGCAAGTCAACCGTCAGAGCTAGTTCGCTTAACTGGACTGACTTTTTTATAAACAAGAAACACCCTCCCGAAAGGCCGACAGCATGGCTGACACATACCTCGTATTTGCTCAAAAAAAGTTGTAAGGCGCGGTCAACCTCTTCTTCATTCTCTAGCTTTGTCTCTTGTACTGCTAAAAAGTCAATCTCCCTTTCTTCAAGTAGACGGTGTAGCTGATACTGCTTTTTCCTTGAATGAAAACAACGTACATTTAAGCTGGCGAAGCGGAAACCGCCCATCGCTGCTTAAGGGGAGGCTTTTCCTGGGTTTGCCGCGCAAGCAGCTTCGTCGCGTTTAAGCGCTTACTTGCATATGTCGCCCCCGGTTCCAATTTCTTTCGCTTGACGTCACTGACACCAGTTCCCACAGCGGCGTTTGTGTCCACTCCGTTTCCTTGGCCCTCGGGAAGGGGACCTGCTTGCTTGGTTTCCCCTTGGTCTCGCTCGCCCGGCTCTGAAGGTGTAGCAGCACTGCCGCAGTCACTGCCTTGCTCCATGGAAGGATCATCCCCAGTCTGCGATGACACAGAAATGGCTCCTGGGTCCTGTGGCTGGTGGTCGCTGGTTGCTCCATTCTCGCCTGGTACGGAGGGCAGACTGTCGGCAGGGCCACCCATGGACGCCCCCACTTCGCCGTTGGCTCCCACTACTTCGGACACGTCCATGAACTGGTCGTGATTCGATTCGGCATCCTCGTCACCGCGCCTCAGCACCGTGGCATAGGTCGCGTAGCACTCGTTGTCTTCGTGACCAAATTTGTTGCACTTCGTACATTTTGGTGCGCGGCACTGTTTCCGGATATGGCCTACTTTTTTGCACCGTAGGCAAAGCGGTGGTCTTCCAGGCACGATGACAAGAGATTGCACCCCATATACCTTGATCATATGGGGCAGGTCGGAAGTGCTGACGGCGTCGTGCAGCGTCATGCTGACTTCTCTGTTCATGGTTTCCAAGTGTTCCATTCCCGGGACTCGCCATTTCTCCCTAACGATGTTACGAACTTTACCGTAAGGCTCGAGAGCTTCCACCACACGCCTGTCCTCCAGATACGTTGGGAGCCAAAGTAGCCTTACCCTAATGTCCTTTGCGTTGGGATCCAGCACCAGACACTTCTGCCCCTTGACCGTGAGTTGTCCAATCCTTTTCATCTTTTCTGTGGCGGCCATGCTTGCGAGAGTGATCATCCATATGTGGCTCATTTGGAATTGTTCAATTGAAACCACGTCCGTCATGTCCATGATGTCCTTCAGTCCGTCTCGAAAATCCACAGCACGGTACGGTCTTCCCATCAAGTCCGCGTGCAAAAACACGGAATTCAGACACATTTTTCCATCCGGGAAACGGGGCAACACCACACGATACTCATCGCTACTGCTGGCTGCAGCGTCGATGCTTCCTCGGCCCGCGTAGGCCGATAACGCGCCGTTATCGGAGCGCATCATCGTCCGTCCGCTCTCGTCGAAAGCCGGAAGCGAACTCCCTGGCCACGCAAGGCTTTATTTTTTTCGTTATTGGACACAACAATGCAGCACAAAATGCCATGTTATTAAAGCACCTCGCTCCACTTCTTCTGGGCGAAACTAAAGTTCTCTCACGTTCTCAATCTCGTCAAACAAGTGCGCTCAGTTGGGTGCAGTTTCTGAAGTACGGCAGTTTACAGACTGAACCTCGGCGACAACATCGAGGAAGTGCTTATGTGCAGATTTAATCTTGGGGTCGGCATGCCGGAATTCCATCCTAGTTTTCCAAACACTGAACAGTCCAAGCAAAATGAAAACATCATATGGGACATTGTTGCTCTTCACAACTGGAAGGTACCGAATGGTGTGCTGGGTTAATAGAATGTCTTTTTTCAATATTCTTTGCAGAATGTCCCAAAAGAACACAGAGTCACAACAGTGGATGAAGATGTATTCGATGGTTTCGGGTGTTTTACACAGGAGGCAATCCACAGAGCAAGGAACAAAGATCCCTTTTTCTCTTAGCCACGGTTTGACCGGTAGTGTGCCACTGTGCAACTTAAAGAAAAATAACTTAACAGATGGTGGAACACACATTCTGTTCACGCGAGAAAGTACATCTTGCCCGGTACATTAGCTGTATAGTGAGCGATGCAAAGGTGCGGGAAAATGGAGCCCAACTAGGTCTCGGCTGAGCTTTTTCTTCGTGACAGTTAGAAGGTATTCCATTGAAAAACGGGTTTCCAAAAACAGTGCGGCCTCTTTCAGCTCTTTGAAGTACCCCAAAAAACCTGAGGGCTCAGTACATTGAGTAGTCACCAGCATTGTCGGTAGGGAGTTCAACAGTCTCACCTGGATTATATTGCGTAAAAATCGGTGGTTTTGGTCGCGAGGAAGAAGAAGCGCGAAACGAGCTTTCTAACGAAAAGATGCGAAAGGCTGAGGCCAAAGTAATTCACTTTCCGGAAGAAGTTGTCCCTTCTCATTCGTTCCCACCCCGATGTCCAATTAAAAGCGACGAACACCCTGTGGAACTTCTGGATGTTGACGCGCGGACATGACAAGACTTGCAAAATATAACATGTTTTTGCTGCCAGAAAAATATTGCACACTGTAGCTCTCGCGAATATTAAGAGGCCGCGATTTGTTCTGGTGCCTGCCTTACTCTTTAAAATTTTCGCTATTTCAGTTCATTACGGCGTGCTGCTCTTATAATACTCCAATGGCACCCCGAGAAAGTACATGATGTACTTTCCCAGGTTATTCCCGCAAACAACCGAGGATTTAAATCCCACATGCCGTGCCACACTCCACAATATTGCCCCCAGTTTACCGCCGCGCCAGTGGCATTACAGAATTCCTTGGTGAGCACAACAGTTTCCATAACACTTACTGCATCACTACAAAAAACGGCAACATCGTCAGCATATGCAGACACTTTAATCTCGACGCTATTTAAAGAAACACCGCGAATGTTATTGCTGGCTGCAACACTTACACAAAAGTGTTCGAGGTATAGCGAAAACAATAAAGGCGACATGGGACAGCTTTGTCTCACTGACGTTAAAACAGCAACGCTTTTAGAAGCACAATTATTTACATAAGTCTGGTGGGACACCCTTTATACGCCATGTACACCCCTTTTAGAAAAACGTCTCCTACATTGACGTGCTCTAATAGAGTCATGAGGACATCATGTTGGACTCTGTCGCAAGCTTTCTCGAAGTCTAGGTGTATCATTGCTACTTGGCCGCTCTCCACTGTTTCCAGTATGCTTTTAGCGACATGAATGTTAGTTTGTATAGAGCGTCCTTTAATCCCGCACGTCTGGTGGTTTCCGATCAGAGTGCCGGTTATGCTTTGAAGCGTACGCGTAAGGATATTAAAAATTGTGTACTCAGTGTTACACAGTGTAATATTTCTGTAACCTGTGACTTTAAGCCTTTTCTTTGCGTCCTCTTAATTTGGTATCAAGATGGTATGGGCTTCCGCAAAAGACAACAGTAGTCATTGATTTTCGTATGCCTCATGAAAAACACGTAACAATAAAGGGCCAATTGTGTCTTTAAATTTTTGGTAAAATTCAGCGCAGAGACCATCCGGTCCAGGCGTCTTTTGTCTTTCTAGGGATTCTATTGCGTGGTCCACTTCGCTCTGAGTGATATCACCTTCAAGCCAAGTTTTGACGTCTTCGTGAAGTTTCGGTATGTATGTTAGAAAATTGTTTAGCCTGTCAAAGCCTATGGGGGTCCGTTTTTCACCAAAGAGTTGTTTATAATATTCAAAAAACGCTCCTTCAATAACTGCCGTTTCACTACTGATTGTTCCTTTATATTCTATTTCTCAAATTTCTCCGGAGAAAGCGTACTTCTTTCCGTCAGCGAGCGCTCGCTTCTGGGCGGTTCTTCACACAGAAATTTCTCTGAGCGTGCACGCACGACAGCTCCGTTATACTTTTCGAGGTATATTTTGTCTAGCTCCAATTTTATATACCGAATATCCTCGTTACTCGTGCCCAGTTGTTCACACTCTAGCCTGCAAAGAGCATTCAAATTTCGCTTCAGTTCCCTTTCGCGAGCTAGACTTTGAAAGGTAATGTTACTCGCCCGTTCTACAGCGGCTAATTTAACGTCTTCTTTAAAAACCTCCCAAGATTCTCTGATGGCGGTCTCTCTTTTGACCATAGTGCACAACAGCTCACGGACAGTATCAGCGAACTGTTTATTGGTTAGGAGTGTTCGGTTTAGTTTCGGAGCCTCCAGTTAAATATAGAAGTCAAGTTTTATTTTCTTCCAACCTTGACGCTAACAAAGCAGTGGTCAGTAAAAAAAAGGGGGCTTAACGCGATTGTCGTGCGCCGCTCTCAGAACGCCGACTGAAACATAAATATGGTCTAAGCGGGCGTGTGATGCATTTTGAAAATGGGTATACCTAAAGTCATGCCTTCTACTGCACAACGCACCAACGTCCTTAAGTCCACACGATTCGACGATTTTTTCAAAACGCTTGAACTACTGTCACTATACGCTGTCTGCGCGATTCTATCTCGTTCGCCACACACACAATTAAAGTCACCCATGAGAACGACACTTTTGTCGCACTCCGCATAACTGCACAAAAATTATTGAAAAAACACCTCTCCGTCTCTCACTTCTAGTGGTATTTTTACTGTGCCACTCATGGCCTCCATTTCTTGCTCGTCGTCCTTCTGGGCTTCTTCCCCACCACTAATGTTTGGGCCCGATTAGCGCCGGGAGTAGTCCTGGCCTTGCCCTTGATCTTGAGAGGGTCAACCTAGTGCTGGCTCTCTGACCGCGGGTTCGGGAACACCCGCAGTATCTGCAGCAAGCTCCGACGCGGACGGGGCTTTGGAAGAGGCACCTGCAGCTTCTTCGGCTTCTTCCTGGTTTATGACGAGCTCTGAAGTTTCGTCCGCCGCCCCCACGTTAGCGACGTCGACGTACGTCCCGCTACAGTCATCTGTTGTGTGCCCGAAGTGCCGACAGCTGTCGCAGCGGGGCACACTGCACTCCCACCTGATGTGGACACTTCTTCGGCACCTGAGGCAGAGAGGAGCCCTACCTGGAGCCAGGACAAGTGCCAGGCAGCCAGGCATTCGAAGTTCTTCTGCTCTACGGTGACTCCCTCCTTCAAAGTTAGCCTCGGGATTCTCGTGGTAGGCTCGACCCCTTCGAAGCCACCGACGCGCCAGGTCTATCTTGTGACCTCTGTCACTTTCCGGTACGGCTCCAGGGCCGTCCTGACACTGTCGTCCGGGAGGTGGAAGGAAATCCAGTGAAGTGTGACCCTCACCTCGTTTTTCTCCGGGTCAATGACGAGGCTGCGTCGTCCTTTAGACTCAATGGTTCCTGAGGCCACCAGCTTCTGCTTGGCAGATGAAGACTTCAGGGTCACCATCCACACATGGCTCATTTGAAAAGAGCCACATGCGGCAATGTCACCTAGGACCCCTGCTTTCGCTAGGCCAACCTTAAAATCTTGGATGCAGTAGGGCCGCGCGCCGATATCGCCGTGAAGAAACACAGTATTTAGGGCGTGAACGCCTGTTGGCAGCGGGGGCAAGACTATCTTATATATTTCGTTACTCGGCTCAGCAGATAAACCGCGGCTATCAGTAGCCCTTGATGCCGTTCTGACGGAGTTCATTTTGATGCGTCCTTCCATTTCGAAAGCCGTAAGTTGAATCCCCCTAGGCCACACAAGGCATTTTGTTATATTATTTTATTTATATACATAAAACAATAACATCACATTGATGTTTATACAAATACCAAGAGCAGTAAAGGGCTAAAAGTCAGCCATCCCAGCTGTTAAATGAACATGACATCTTTGAGCGTAGCCAGCTCTCCGAGATCGGTCAAGCACTCAGGGGAGGCGGTTTCGCCTTGAACACATCTTTCGAAAGGCGCACATGTTCAACGAAATATTTATACACAAGGCGTGCGTTTATAACTGCGTGGCGTACCGTCATACGAGACCGCCAAATACTGTGCAGGCTCAACAGCATTATCATGTCATAGCGCAGATTGCCCTCTTCTTCGACGGACAGGAAGCGAATGCTCTGAGGCATTAAAGGGAGTTCTTATTTCAGGGTCTTTTGAAGGATATCGCAGAAAAGAAAACTGCGTCCCAGCAGTCTGGAAATACGTCCTCAATAGATTCTGGCTTCTTGCATAAGGCGCAGTTCGTTGACCATGCGATTGGTTCTCCTTTTCCAGCTAGCCATGTCTTAACCGGAAGCATTTCAATGTGTAATTTGAAGAAAACTGTTCTAATACAGGCGGGGACTATCATTTGTTTACCCGTCTTAATACATTCATTCCTGGACCTGCATTGTACGACGATCGGTACACTACAACAGGAAAAAACAAAGCAACTAAATCCTTTGACAAGATTTTCTTGGAACATCAGCAAAATACTGTATTGAAAAACGCGCCGCTAAAAAACGATCACCACCAACAATTTCCTTTATGTAGCCGTGAACAGCAAAACTAGCGTCATCACGCAAATCTAGTAAGAATTTGGAAAAAATATCGCGCATCCTTGATTGTATGATAATAGGAAGAAAAGGGTCTATTTGATCGCGAAGAAGAAAAAAAACCGGCTAACCAGCTGCCTTACGAACAAGTGTGAGAGACCCAGGCCACCATCTATGACCCGACGGAAAATGTTACTTCGACTCATTCTCTGCCATGAAGAGCACCAAATAAAAACTGGCAGCACGCGATGCATATGTTGAATGTTGATTCTTGCACAGTGCATCACGTGTAGAATGTGCCACAACTTAGCAGCTAAAAGGATGTTACAAATCATGGCCCGCACAAAGATGGATACACCATTACCTCTCCACTTTTCAGCCCTTGCACCTAAAGCTTCAGCTTCGTCGCGCCAGAACTGATCGCTTGAGCGGTAGTGTTCTAACAGACCACCGAGATAAAGCACTGGGGCATCAGACCATGCAATGCTCTAAAACACTTGCTGGGTTGAAGGCTTAATGGCCATGCAAGAAACTCAAGCATTTTTGCCAGTCAACAGAGCTACCCGCATTCTTACAAAATATTTCAGGTAGCTCTTCAGCTTTTTTTACACTTTCTCGGTCTTTACAAGAAATGCCCACGTCATCCGCGTATGACAAAATACGTACTTTGTTGGCTTCTAACTTATACCCCCGTATATGACTGTTGCGTATGAGGCTTAAGCAAAACGATTCCAGAAAGATTAAAAAAGTGTCGAAAGCGGACAGCCTTGCCGCACGGACGAAAAAAGCCGTATACTTCCAGTTACATGTTTTATCACAGCAAGGTTAGTAGCACACTTATGATACGCCACACGCAAACCTTTAAGGAAAATTGAACCTACCTTAACATGTTCTAAAAACGAAACGAGTATTTCGTGGGACACACAATCAAAGACTCTTTCTAAGGCAAATTTTATGACGGCAGCTCTACATTCCATAGCATTGCAAAGTTCTACCGGGTGTGTCAAGTAGCGACCAGGCTCTTTAAATCGACCTCAGAATTCAGTTTCTCAACCTATCGCGCTACGATTTTCTGCAACGTTGCCCACAGGTGGTGCTTTTTTTAAGTAAAATTTAGAAAGAGCGATTTTATTTGAGGAAATAGCAAAAACAAGAAGTTTTAAATCTTACGCCAGCGAAGCGACCGGTCTCCGAACAATAGGTCGCCCTATTGTTTGAAGACCAGTGGCTTCGCTGCATTTCCATCAGAGTTAAGCCTTTTTCTTTTTTACCTTTTCTCATCTCAGGCAAGTTCGCTGTATGCAAATTTTAAGAAAAAAAGAGCACCACCTGTGGGCAGCGCTGTACAAAATTTTAGCACAATAGGTTAAGAAACCGAATTTTGCGGTCGATTTACAGAACCTGGCCGCTAGTTGAGACACCCGATAGAATAGTAAGTGCGACGTGAAATTTGTAACAATACTTCTGCCTTTAAAGGGACCATGAAACTATTCTAAAATCGAATTTCATCTACCGATTGCCGCAAAAGGTGTGAAAAGAAACACAAAAACACAAAAATAGGAGCCAAAAAAAATTATTCGCTACAGAATTTTTAAAAGAAAACTGGACTCTTTTGCGCCTTTTTTCCTTCGAAAGCTCTCTGCCTTTTCACTGCGATGCATCCGCGGAATCGCTGCACGTCAGCCGAATCCACGCCGCCTATTGGGTAAGAGCCTACCTCACCAGCACCGCGATCGTAAACAATAAATAGCCGGCGAACGTTTACTAAAAGTTTTGCTAAATATTGTTCAGATCCACGTTTTGTAGCATAATTACAGATGTGACGAAAATTGCCAAATTTGGTAATGCTGAGAGCCAAGCGCCATCTATCGTGTGGTAAACGAAGCAACTACTGCGCGTGCGCAATAGGGTGGTAGGTGCGACAGCGTCGCTCAGTTACTTGGCCGCGACGATCAAGGAACGTTTATTTTCCTACGTGTTCTTCTCGCGCGTCCCGACTTTAAGCAGCAAGAAAGAACTCCTTGAAACAGACCACGACGAACAAGAACGCTGGATCCACAAACACCCGAGAAAAGCTCGAACGGCAACGAATTCACCGACCCGCGACCAAGCGAGCTCGGCAAATAGGCCTAGCGGCACTCCGACTAGGTGCAGCGTTGCTTCAACGGTACTTGGCCAAGACCTTCTGCCCACGACCGGCCGGCGTGCTGAATGGAATATGCCGGCGCGACCCTTGTGGGCCCTTCCCGTATTTTGATCGCTGACCTCAATTTTAGATTAAGAGGTGAGGTCAATCTCTTCCCCTTGTTTTCCGAGGCAGTGTTGACGAACACTGTCGTCGAAAAGGGACTCTCGTCGATTCTATCTGCTTGTTTTGTGTGATATAGAGCTCAAATAAACGCCGTATGGATTACCTTCGTAACACGGTATGCACACTTTTTTATTAGTATGCCATTTTTATTCTGACACGACTGCACGTCACTGTCGAGCTATAACAGTTCGTGGGAGCTACGTGCAATGCCGGTCCAACCTTCCTTTGCCGAGTGTCACGTCAGTATCGAGTTGCAATCGTAAAAGATCGGTCCCGAAGCGCTTACCAACAGCGCGAATACAGCAGCTAACGCTCCCATTCTCCTACAGCCGAGAGAACTTCCGGTTCCGGAAACAGGATACGTCACGACCGTCAAAATTACGCCGCAACTTGTTTTGCGGTCAGTTGGAGAGAAAGAAAAAGTCGATATTTCATTAATTTTTTCTGTAGAAGTTAATTAACCGAGACGAAAACGGATGCCTGTTCGGCATTCAGTGAACGTTGAAGGTTTAATGTAAAAGTTATCTGGCAAAAGTAAAAAGGTAATTTCATGGTCCCTTTAATGACGCATGTTTGATGCGGCTCGGTAATAACGCTTATTACCGACCGTAGCCGTTCTGCCAAGAGCTTCATGAATATCTTATATTCAGCATTTGAAAGAGAGACAGAGAAGTAGGGGTTTATTAAAACAGTGATTTCATCCAGCGCCTTGTGCTGTTTTGCTGCACTGTGTAATGAACGGAATAACAAAAAATAGAAGGGAGTAAAGAAAGGTAAGAAAACAAATTTATACAAAGAAAGTATAAGAAAATATAGAAAAACGATACAAGGGAAAAAATTTAAAATAAATGGAGATGCGAGTGTTTCAATGGCAAGCGTCATTTACCACTTCAGTTTACTTTAGAACACTGCAGCCTATGCTCTAAACGAGCATTCTTTAGAAACTTCAGGAAAGCTTCTGTGGCCCTATACACATCAGAAGATGTCATCCAGGGACCAAACACGATGTCGATGCTTATTTGTTCTACCTCTTTGATGCTGAGGTGTTTCTTTATTAAGTATCTTTCATTGCTGTACTCCATGAAAGGAGTTAACATTTGTTAACGCCATTGGCCTAGACTCTATAGGATCCAATCTGACGGACTTTTGCAGGGTCGTCGATTTTGGGGATGAAAATCGTGTGGGTAAACGAAAAGGAAGGAGTCAGGACGCCCAGGATATATGCTTCGCTAAACACGCCGTGTAAGAACGGGGCCACTTTGTTTTTGAACTTTTCTTTAAAATACCCCTCCTAAACCGTCTGGGCCGGGTGACTTTCCGGGCTTTAAAGTATCAATTGCTCTTTCGATTTCGCACAACTTAATTGATTGCTCTAATTTTATTTTTAGTTCTTTTTCTAGTTTTGGGATTAGCGGCAAGTAAAGACTTTCAAACTCTGCTTCCATTGGAGCGCGATAAACTGAGAAGCTCCACAAAGGAGCGTTCGATAACTTGTCTATCGCTGGATACACTTCCTTTATACAATATCTCATTTATTTTATTCTCTGTTGCATACTTATTTTTCATACGCACGGCTCTTTTCGTAGGCAGCTGTCCCCCGACTGATAATTGCTTTAACCGCGCTCGCACTATGGCACCCTGAAAAAGCTCGGTATCAAGAGCTTCGAGGCGCTCTTTCAAACTGACCATAACATCCGAGAACACGGAGGGTGATAGGCATTCTTCCCGCAGTAGAAGCTGTAGCACGTCATTTAACTCTTTTAGTTATTTTCGGTCGGCATGTTTAGGCAAACTAGATCATTCAATGGCGCTTATCTTAATATCTTGTTTAAACCATTTACATTTTGATCCAAACCCTTCCTCGTTTACGCTATGTAATTCACAAAGTTCCTCTCGTACCCCGCCCACAAAGACGTTATCTTCTGGAAGCTCTGTAATTAATTTCCAGAGAGGCCACATAAATTTATTGGCAGTCTCCTTAGAAGAGAATAGCTTAAAAGAAACAAGACAATGGTCACTGAAAGCCACGTGGTCTGCCGTGTACTTCTTACAAAGCACGACGAGTTCAACAGAGACATGCTCTATCCAAGCGTGCATGACTAACACCGCAAACACCGCGCACTCGAGATACACCGACAAACGTCTTCCAGTTGCCAGTGTTGGACCATAACGCTTAAGTATTCAGTAGTAGCGTCTCTATATCGTTTTCTACTTGATTTATCACGCAGCTCGCCAACACAATCGAAATCTCCTTACAAAAGAACAAGTCCACCAGTTTGTACATACTTATACATACTTTCAATAAATACTATTTTTTATTCCAACCTACAAGGCACATAAATGCACATGGTGCGGAATTACGCACTCGAAAAGGAAAAACCACATAGTACAAATTGTCCCGTGTCGCAAGCAATAACCTGTGTCACAATCACAAGAGACTTCCGGATAAATAAAAGACAACCCTCTGACGTTCCCCCTGCATGGCTGACACATATGTCGTACCGCGACTCCAACAGTCGGACAATGTTCTCCATCTGGTCTTCGCTTTCTGTTTTTGACTCCTGCACCGTAAGTGTATCGATGTACTTTTCAATAAGCAAGCGATTTAGTTGACTCTGCCTTCGCCTTGCATTTAAACTTTGCACATTTAAGGTGCCAACCCGCAAGGACCTCTCAACATTCATGTGCGACTAGACAAAGCCAGCAGAAGAACACGATTCGTACTAAGTAAGGCAACAGGTGCCACGCCATAAAAACTTACTGCGGCTAATTTATGCTCCTTGTTAGAGACGCAGACAGGCCCTTGAAGCGTCCCACCTTGCCGCGTCACTCACGTTCGAGGCGTCTCAGCTGCCGCTCCGCTCCTCTGAAGGCTTTGTCTTCCAGTCGTCGCTTAACCGTTGCGCTTTCGGCGTCTCTAATGTTGTGGCCAACGGTGCTATCGGAAACAGCCGGGTCCCGTCGATGGCTTGTGCCCTCTGAGTCTTCCGTATTCCTCTTCGCCTCCTTGGTTGAGGCATCCTCGATCCTCTCTGGGGCCGCCTTGACAGGTGGTTCCGACAGAGCATGACCCTGACGATCAGTGTTGAGGAATGGGCACCCTCATTCCAACTCGATTCCATTTCGGGAAATTAGAGCATCCACCAATTCTACTACTTTCAACTTATCGAAAAGAAAAAAAACCACTGGACCTATTTCAACTCCTGGAATGACTGAACTCCACCATTCTATTCCTTTAACTTTTAAACGTAAAAAATGGCAACTGACAGCCACATTCTGTTACTCGAAAAAGCAGCCTGAAGCTGCTGTCCTTAATCAAACGCGGACATGACTGCAAAAGTGTGCAAAAGTTTCGTCAAAGCAGTCCTTTCACTAATCCGAAGGGTGGCCGCACAAAGCACTTCGTGGCATTGATCCCAATTCAAACATCGATCGCGCGATCAAACGTAAAAGGCTTGCGAGTCGTTCTAGATGCGAAAAATAAAACTACCCATTTTCTCCGCTAACAGAACGTGTACCCTTAACAGATACATGGTTAGCGTGTTTTTTTTTTTATAAGGTCTTAAAAATAAAAGTCGTTTACAGATCTCTGTAATGCGAAATTAGAGCGCAGCTCTTGAGAAGGGGAGGGAAGGTATGCCCCTCCTCCTCTTCCGTACCCTTTCCTCCTCCCCTTCTCTCCCCTTCTCCCTCAATTCAGTTTCCCCGCTAAAATTAGCGGAGAAAAGGACGCCACATTATTGGTGTCAAGCCACCCATGAACAAATTCAGTTTCTTCGCTAGATTTATCGGGAAAATTGACGTCACGTGACCTCAACACCAATTTAATTCCCCATTAAATTTAGCGGAGCATTGAATTGGTGTTGAGGTCACGTGAAGTGAATTTTACCGCTAAATCAAGCGGAAAAACTGAATTCCTCCGCTAAATTTAGCGGGGTAATGAATTGGGGTTGGAGTCACGTAGCAGGGAATTGAATTGGTGTTGAGGTCACGTGACGTCCATTTTCCCGCTAAATCTAACGGAGAAACTGAATTTGTCCACTAAATCTAGCGGATAAAGTGAATTTTCGCACTAAATTTAGAGAGGAACTGAATTGGTGTTGAGGTCAGGTGACGTAATTTTTCTCGCTAAATTTAGCGGGTCTACGCCGACGCCGATGCCGCGAATTCCGGAAACGTGCGCCTAAGCGCTGCGCTCTAAAATGTCTAGTTCGTGCCTGGCGCAAGAAGCTCCCTTGATCTGCTTCGAATACTTGCACAACAGCACCGCTAGTGCGCTCTTAGAAGCGACACCTCGTATACGCAAACACCGTTCTATAAAAAGTACGTGGTTATACAGGCGTTTGGAAACAGTACAGAAGTACAGTACTCGGATGTGAAGCCAATCGGCCAGCACGCACAGTGACATATTCAAGGTGGCACGCACCGCGCTCGCAAACTACCCTAAAAAAACAAATTGGTCATTAGTTGCTTAGATAACAAGAGTTTAGTCTGCCAGGCAATGGCGAGGTTGTTCCCGACTGTAGATGATAAATGTATCCAGTGCAGTAGGACTGCTAGCGTGGGGTCGTCAACGGATATCACGTAGAACTGACACGACCGCACGCCGGTACGATGATCATCCAGATCAAAACGGCAAGCTATTCACAAACAAACACTAATTAGTCATTAGTTGTTTATACAGCAGGAGTTTAGTCTGCCAGAACATGGCGACATTGTTACCCACTCTAGATAAACGATTTAGCCAGTGCAGTACGACTGCTAGCCTGGGGTGTTTAACGTGTACCACGCAGTAGTGACACACCACCGCACGACAGTACGATGCTCATCCAGATCGAAACGGGCAGGGGTAGGCAGGGGTGGGGATTTAACCCAGGATCTCTGGGTTCTGCAGCGCGAGCTCTCGCTACACGTGCTCCGACCTGGTGTGCGCTAGCCCACTCGGTCAGTGATCCCCCAAACTACCCATACCGCACGACCGAACGACTTGCTCGAGACGACTGAGTTGAAGAGGAGAAAGAGAGCGAGACCGTTCGAAAACCGATTAAAACAAAAAAGACAAAATATTACAACGGTTTACTTGCACACACACACACACACACACAAACAAAGGCAGTGACTACTTCGACGTCCATCGTCAAAATATATACACAATTATTTACACGTCTTTGGCGTCACCTCCGTAAAACGTCAAAATAGTGGCTTTATTATTTCGACGTCCTCCTTCAATGCAGCCGCCGTCGCAGCGGTGGCCGTTTTGTTGCTTCGTTCTGTTTAGTGTCTGATGATGGTGGTGTTGTTGTGTTGGCGGTTTGACAGATAGCTTCGGTCCTAGTGGGCAGCGGAAATGTTTTATTCAGCGTGTGTGTGGGACTTGCTCGACAGTTTATCTTTTCAAACGTGACACGCCCGGTGGCGATGGTTTGAGCGTTCTGAGTTCGCATCTCGGCACGCGTATCACACAAACTTTCGAATCTACAACAAAGGCGAGCTGGCTATGTCTTCCCTGCACGTGACGAATAAATGTCCCTAAAATACCTAGCAATGAGAAATACGGCACGCTTTTTGTTCCTTCATATCGTGCAAGCGCGTCTTTGTATGGTTCCAGTCTCGCCCTTTTTTAACCGGGTTTCGTAAATTCGTTGTTTAGTTTAGATTTTTTGTTTAATTCGTGTATAACGAGCGGGTTAACTACGAAACGAGCGGAATGTTAAAAAATAGTTGCGAATGCAAACATTGCCTCCTTGATGTTTCTTGACCGGAGCGAGGGAACAAAGGTTCTGGAGTGGTTGTACGAGAGGTACGCCTTTTCCTATCAACTGCAACTTTTATGACGGCATTCATCTGCCTTGCCTATAAAAATCACGTGATATAAATCATGAAAAGCTACAGTGCCGCAATATGTAATGTTTGGCACAATAAACAAAAACGTTACTTTCGCCCTGATAGCTTATGTAATTGAGAAGGTCTTTTTGCATTCCTCATCACTTAAAATGTGATAAAAACTGAAGCTGACTGCATGACATTTGTTTTCGGTAAATGCGTGTCGAACCGTGACACTGTCTGGTGAGCAAGATGATATTTTTTGACCGCCACCTTCGATCGCTCTTCAGTCCGGACTTTGAAGCTCCAAAGTTCTGAATTAGAGACGCCAAAATAACGACAAATATATTTTGACAGGTGACGTCAAAATATTTTTGAAGATAACTTCACGTCTTCAGGAAGTGCCTTCACGGACGTCAGAATAATATTCAAAATTATTTTGCAAGTGTACATCGAACTAGTCACTGCCTAAAAAACAAAATACTTCAAGCGGCACCTAGGGCTTTGGGCGACTGACGTCCCGACGACCGGTGCCGCAGTGTCGCGCTCGTCGCGGCTTCGCCTCTTGGCGCTTCTAGATTTCGCCACCTGCGGAACAAACGCGCAGACAGTCGTCAATTTTCTTGTTTTAGTTTGATGTGTCTGTTTGCTTTCTCCTCCTTAAGGAATATTGCTTAGCATCAAGAAAATAATACACACAGACACACACACACACACGCGAGCGCGCACACATACAAATATTTTTTTAGTCTCTGCATAGTCAGATATTCTCCGCTTCACATTACGATGTACCGCGATGGACGCTACGAGCCACACGAGCCAATCCGTAGTTCTTAGCTTGTCTCGTGACTTCGCGCTCCCCGCGCCTCTCCGCCCAACCGGAAGGACACCTGACGTTCTCTGAGCTATCAATTGGCTCCTGTGGCTCGTAGCACCCTTTCCTGTCCATCTTTAGGTGAAACGACGTACACATCCACGCCGACCCGCCGTCGGCAATTCATGCTCTACATAGACGTGAAATATACTTATTTGTTGCATTATTATTGAGATATCTTCATGTCGTCACTGCAGTTTCTTTAGTCAACACTGAGCCGCCGACGGTACCGTCACAGTTTTGAGTTTGTACCGCCACCCTCAAGAAGGCGCGGCTCACCTTTCATTTCGCCGATCCGTTTCCAGTGAATCGGTACAGGTGTATCCACACGACAGACCGGGCCGCGGACCGATTGATCACGTGATACGCGGCCCGCGGGCCGCCCGGCTGCAATGAGCATCCACACGGCGGACCAAAAGAGCAGACGACAGAGCGAAATGGCCAGTCTAACCCTCGACCTCACAGCTCCACCAAACGCATGTAGCGAGCTGCTTTGAGGCTATTTGTAAGGAGCCAAGATGGAGGTTGAACGAAAGAGACGTTTGGCCGCGGTGGCCCTGGCGTTGACTATTGAGGACGAGGAGGACTTAAAGGGGCCCTGCAATGACCTTTTTACAAATTTTTAATTTGCACCGAACCTGAGCGCACTGAACGTAGTAACTTAATGAAACTTTTCTTTTCTCGAATTTCGCTTCATTTTAAAAGTTATAGGCAAATTAAAATGACAAAAACAAGCAAAAAATAACCTCCTTCATGACGTCCTTGGTTGCTTGAGTGGCCGTGAACTAGACGAGGGGTAGTGAGCTCAGCGAGCGCTCACTGCTGCCGCACTCCGTGTCGACGGCGCGAGAGGGCGCCACTAAAGCATGTTCTGGATAGGCTGTATGCAGCGGGCAGCCAGAGCGGCTCTCATTGCATTTTCTGCGCTATTAAACACTAATTCGGTATGACACTTCATTGGCCACAAACGACAGCAAACACGGGGTAAAAATCAATTCAGAATGGGAGCCACCTTCGCGCTGCCATACCGCCAAACGGCCAAACCACAGACCAAAGCTGCTCACCGAAGGCCTTGGGAACGCTCGGAACCGGTCGGATCCTCCAGTCCCTACGACCGCAGCGCCGCCGCGTACATCCGGGACCTTTCCGTGTCGGCGCCTGATCCCACTACTCCTTTCTAGTATGCGCCGCCTTTTCCACCGCTTGGTGGCGGGTATGTCGACGGGTCATTTCTTGTTTCCGTGCTTTATAAACTGCATTTGTTTCTTTTCTGATCTAAAATCGTGAACAAAAACTACTTTTATAAATAACTGAAACGGTTCGCGCCACTTATATCTTGTATTTCGACTAAAAAGAAGCTTTTAGCAGCTCTGACCAGTAGTAAGCCCAGGACCAAAGACGTCACATATCGCGCACTTTCGGTACCGCGGGTCGCCCCGTCGGTGGAGGAGGTTTCCGCGTCGTCCGGTTAAAATATGACGCACTGATATTTAATTACTCTCTCCATGCCCGCTGGCTTGCCCGAACCCCAAGAGACGTGGAAACCGCAAAAAAGGTAGACGCTTAAACATGATTGCAGGGCCCCTTTAAGTGAACCGAAAACGGCATGCTGGATGAAGCGCGATGAAGTAAAAAGTTGCATCGTCGCACCATGCCGCCATCGTCGCACAACAGAAATGTTCGTCTTCTTCGTCTTTAACAGTTGGCGCCACTGATCTCAATGACAATTGCTGGATCGCGTTTGCCCGCTCCGCGAATGCGGCCACTGGCGGCAATCTTTTTGCCAGAGTTATATCACTCTCGCCAAGGTAACGCTGCTGCAGCCACTATCATCCATTCATGGCAGACAGCGTTGTGGCAGTTTTGGTGGCAAGCTGAGATAAAATAGCGTGGGTGATAATTCGTGCTTGATTGAAATTGTTTGACGAAACATATTTTTGAAACTCTGCGTGAACGGTAGCTCGATCTTTGAGGACCCGGCGAAAGTTCTACGAAAGCACAGCACCGGGTAAAAGCAGCACAACACGCATCGAAAGTCGCATCGAAAGAAGCATCGAAAGCAGACGCCGGTACGGAGTCTGCTTTCGACGCGAGCTGCGCTGCTTTCCCCGGTGCTGCGCTTTCGTAGAACTTCCGCCAGATCATCAAAGATGAGGCTACCGTTCACGCCGGGTTTCAAGAATCTGCTTCGTCGAACAACTTCAATCAAGCACGATTGGTCACCCACGGTACAGTGTACTAGATCTACGGCTATTTTATGTCAGCCTGCCGCCATTGCGCTGTCCGCCATATTACTATGATGGCTAGAGATAATATAACTCTACCAAAAAGATGGCCGACCGTGGCGGCATTCCCGTCCATAGGCGGAGCTGGTCAAACGCGATCCAGGAAATAGACATAGAGATCAGTGGTTGGCACCAAAAGAAAACGTATTTGGATTTGGATTCCAATCCAAGCAACAAAAGTCAGCTTGTTGCCAGACTTAGAGCTTCAATTATACTAAAAACGCTGCAGTCCGCCGCCGAGGTCCGGGCGAGAAAAGTCACTTGACATTTCTCAGAAGCGCGGGCCACGGACCGCCGGCGGACCTCGAAGACCGGTGACGTAAGATCACGTGATGCGCGGCCCGCGGACCAAAACAGCAATTTGGTCCGTCGTGTGGATACACCTTAACCCCCACATGAAATTGAGTCCGCAAGTGTGACGTCATGGGTCCAAACAAACAGCTGCTAGGGTCGTTGTTATGCACAAATTCATGTGGCTAGGTTTCGCTACGAAAACACGACCATTTAAAAATCAGGAGTAGGATTTAAGCTTCTAAAAATCACAGATATAGAAAGCTTGAATGTCGTATATGTTTCGACAGAAGTGTGCCGGTAATCGCTTGTTTCTGAATTATTTACGACTGCAACTTCTGGTCCTCAAGATGCCTGCAGCAGACGACGAATGCAAGAAGTATGCCGTCTGCCACACGCCCGCCGGCCAAGCAGGCGCCGGCGTCTCAATCGTGTGAATAAAGACGATATTCTGATATTGCATTTGTTTGAAATATAATGAGTTTCAGACACGTATAAGAATGCATGGTGGAGTGCGATTCAAAATATGGTTTACCAAACGCCCGGGCGTCGATCGACATGATCGTCCGCTAAAAGATCGCATTGCACCCGTGAGAAAAGCACTTCAGGCGATCGGTTGAGATCCCAAATTTTGTTTGCGGACTCGCGCAATGAGAGGGTGCTTTGTACCTGGTTGTAATCATCGCGTGGAGAAAGATTCTTGCAGTTTCTTCAGATTTCCGCAAAACCCCAAAGCGCGAAAGAACTGGATAAAAAACGTAAGGTGAGTTTACTACAGATTGTACTCGCGTCGCTGGTTCGATGGAGATCCTCATCAAAAGAGCACATCCACAGAATTTGATGTTTACCAAGGGATAAAAAAGCAAAATACTGCGAAATCGCTGTAGACATGCAATTATTTTATAACCTGACAACCTCAATCATAATAATAACAAATGACTGACCTCGACGGCGTACGATTTGTTCCTCATGCTGGCCTGAACTACGCCTGTAATGCACTTCAGGTCGTCGTCGTAACTCATCTGCATGACGTGCATGGATTGATTTTACGGCATTATCGCCCCTCTGAACTAAGCTGGGTTCGTCACAGAAACAAAAACCCACATTGCGGAGGCCTCTACGGACATGGCTATGCACTTGTTTTTGTCGCTCGTTTACCGACGCAATTCAATAAAGACGCCCGCTGCAACAGAAGCCAGCAAATCTATCGTGTCGTCTGCTACCAAAGCAAAGCGGAGTGTAATACTTCAGAAATGGCTTTCATCATTGCAATACGACGCTGAGACGACAAGAACATCTTGATAATTAGATATCAAGAAGTTAGGTTGCTAACAAAAATTGTTTACTTACTTGTAATCCAAAATCTAGCCTCATGTGGAGTCTCCATGCACTAGTCCATAGCAACGTCCCTAGCAACGGTTTGTTTGGACCCAGACGCCATGTTGTGGCGTAACGTCACTTACGGGGTCAATTACGGTTCCGTTCAGGTTCGGGTTCAATAATAAATGTTTTATTTTAGCTAGTCTTGTTTCGGTTCAGTTAAAAATAACGGTTTTGCTCCCATTTTTGGTTCCGTTAGACACCCTGGTTAAAAGCTACTAATCGCGCATGATTACAACGGCTGCTCTGCCGCGTATCGCGCAGTATCGCGGCTCCAGGAACGACACCTGGGCCCGTTTGCTCGAAGCGCTAACAGCGGCTACAGCTAGCCGCAGTACCTAAGAGAGGGATTTTGAAATCACGTGACTGGCTCGGTAGGGATGCGAGGAAACAGGGTGGTGCGCCGGTGAGTGAGCGCCGCTCGCTTTGGAACTAATATTGTCACGAACGGAGGTGACACGAAGACGAGCAGCGAACTGAAAAATAAAGGTTTAATGGGCGAACTTGTGCATACCAAAAATAGGTAACGAAAGAGCGTCGAGGCACAAGAAAAGCAGGCGGCGATTCGGCGGCGAAACAGGGCGCGAGCGAGACTGACTCGACAAGGTCGCGTGTGGCTGCTTATCTACAACGCGTCACTAGCTCGAAAGTTCGGCAAAGAAGGCTCGAGCGTCGCGTGCTCGAGGCGAGGATGAACTGGCACTTTCGAGAACAACAAAGCAGAGGGAAAGTTACGTCTGGTGCTAGAATGAACGGGAATCTTCTAGAAGACCGTGACCGAGCGTTGCTTTCTCGGCTCTGCGGGTGGCATTTCCCTCTTTTAAAAGTGCATCGCCCCGATGCAAAGCGAAAGGAAAACGGCAATGGCCAAACCATTTACGGTGAAACGGGTCCCGTTCGGGTCCCGTTCGCCTTCACCTCGACGGGTCCCGTTCGCCTTCACCTCGACGTCCTGCAGCATCACCTGTCCATCGGTCCCGCCGAGAGAGCCTGTCTCCCGTGTCCCGCCGGGAAAACTGAGTGCGGCAATACCGGGAGGTGGTGTTGCCGAGGACGAAAGACGCCAATATCCTCCACAAACGTCGGAGGGCTCCCACACTAGCGACAAGACGCAGCAGAACGGAGCTTCTGTGACGGTGTCGAATAACCTCAACGTTACCATCGACGGCCATGATGCGAAGGCACTCGTCGACACCGGAGCAGACTATTCCGTTTTAAGTGGAAGCTCTCTCGCCGCCATTCGGAAAGTGATGACGCCGTGGGATGGCCCGAAAATACGAAGCGTCGGCGGACATCTCATAACACCAGTGGGAAGGTGTACAGCGCGCGTGGACATCCACGGAGAGACCTGTCCCATGAAATTCGTCGTCCTCAAGGACTGTTCGAGAGACGTCATCCTTGGCATGGACTTCCTCTGTGAGTACGGTGCCGTGATCGACCTTGGAGCAAACAGCTTAACGCTGCGAAAGCCCGTGCTACCTCCGGAGGGATCCAAAACGTCGCCAGCCGCCGTCCGAGTTATTGCGGACCACGTGAACCTGCCGCCACGGTCGAGTGTTCTTGTGCCTGTCGTGACCGATGCAGTTGCCAACGGGAAACGTTTTCTGGAAGGCAATGTCCAACTGCTTCTCGGAAGAGGAATAGGCGTCACAAGGGGCGTAGCAGAGCTGCAAGATGGACGTTATGTGGTCCTCGTGACGAACTTTCGACCGGAGGCGCAGCACCTCACGAAAGGTGCCGCTGTAGCACACGTCGAGGAACTCCGGGCCAACGCCGAAATCGCCGTAATCTCCAACGTGCCCTCGCCATGTCAGCCGTACAGTAAACCGCCGCCACAGCTCGACGTTAACCCCAAGCTCAGCGCCACGAAACGACGACAGCTCGGAGACCTCCTTGACGAATTAAGCGACTGCTTCGCGACGATGTCGAGGGTGCGACTGACAACAGTTGCTAAACACCGCATCATTACCAACGGGGACGTGCTCCCTGTGCATCGGCCGCCATACCGGGTCTCCCCAAAGGAACGAGAGGCCATTCACGAACACTTACAAGAGAGGCTGAACGACGACATCATTCAGCATTCGAGCAGCCCGTGGGCCTCTCCAGTCGTACTGGTGAAGAAGAAGGACGGAACGCTTCGATTCTGCGTTGACTACCGGCGGCTCAACGCGGTCACGAAGAAAGACGTGTAACCGCTACCCCGCACCTCCACCAGAAATGTCACGAACGGAGGTGACACAAAGACGAGCAGCGAACTGAAAAATAAAGGTTTAATGGGCGAACTTGTGCCAACCAAAAATAAGTAACGAAAGAGCGTAGAGGCACAAGAAAAGCAGGCGGCGATTCGGCGGCGAAACAGGGCGCGAGCGAGACTGACTCGACAAGGTCGCGGGTAGCTGCTTATCTACAACGCTTCACTATCCCGAAAGTTCGGCAAAGAAGGCTCGAGCGTCGCGTGCTCGGTGCGAGGATGAACTGGCACTTTCGAGAACAACAAAGCAGAGGGAAAGTTACGTCTGGTGCGAGAATGAACGGGAATCTTCTAGAAGACCGTGACCGAGCGTTGCTTTCTCGGCTCTGCGGCGGCAATATGTCGTTGTAGCTGCAATATCGGGCGCGTTGATCAGCAATGAATGGTGCAGGAGGCTTTCGCTTTGCCTTGCCTCACTTAAATCGCAAAGCATGAGCAATGACGTCGCCGCATTTTCTAGATAGTCTTTCGATTCTGGCCATTCCTAAGCCTAAATTAACAGCGATCATTGTCGGCATGGTAACGTCTTTGGAAAGTGGATTGCCTTGACTCAATCGGCCGGATATTGATAGCACACAAAGCAAACAGCGTCCCAAGCACCGAGGTGCATTCTACGAGTGTAGTTACCACGACCGGCAGGTTACACGTGTTGCACGTGCTGGCGCCTGCAGTAGTAACTGTTCTAAAGCAAAAAGTCTAAAACAAATTTTGCCTTGCACGCGCGTTCGTCAAAGCCTTATTATGATTATTTACTTCGGATCTTTTATTAGAGGAAGGCCAGCGCGCGCGGACCGTAGAATTACACTTCCAGCGTTCTCTTCGATGTTTGGGTAATTTAGAAAAAGGTCTATTGGGACGCTGTCTGCTTTTGTGTGCTATCAATACCCGGCCGATTGAGTCAAGGCAATCCGCTTTACAAAGACGTTGCCATGCCGGCAATTATCGCGTTCGTTTAGGCCTAGGAATGGCCAGAATCGAAAGACTATCTAAAAAATGCGGCGAGGTCGTTGCTCATGCTTTCCGATTTAAGTCAGGTAAGGCGAAGCGAAAGCTTTTGCACCATTCGTTGCTGACAAACGCGCCCGATATTGCAGCTACAACGACATATTAGTTCCAGAACGAGCGGCGCTCACTCACCGGGGCACCTCCATGTTTCCCAGCATCCTTACCGAGCCAGTCACGTGATATCAAAATCCCTCTCCTAGGAACTGCGGCTAACTTTAGCCGCGGTTAGCGCTTCGAGCAAACGGGCCCAGGTCCCTCTACAACTATGCGGTTTTGGTTGCTTCACTGAGGGCGCGCCACTTTCATCCTCGAAGGAGCATAAGCGCATGGAGACAATCAAGCCGTCAGTCACCCCTTACGCAATGATGCTGTTTCAAGGGCCACTTATCATGTTCTAACAAATTGCGCCATCAGCACGTAGGCCCTAGATGAAAATCGACACAGCTCGCGTCAGAATCAAGCCCAGTCCATACCCACTCCATGCCGGGAAACAGGGCACATAATTCCACTCCCAATTCGTTCGCCCCAGCGCTGCCGCCATTGCATTCCCATTACGTCCCTGGGTAGTCAAAATCGGAATAATTTCGGAATAATTCCGATTCAAGAGTGGCAACTCCGCAACACTGCTGAGGATCACTGCTGAGCACGTGGTCTCGCTGTGGTGCGCGGTGCTAATGGGTCGGGGTTCATCCCGCGTGGTGACGGTGTACCATCTGCCTGTGCCTCACTTGCTGCTGCTTCTTTGGACTGCGTCAAAGGGACGGGAACAAGCGCACCAGGCGGTGCCACTCATCACAGCCATCTCGGCCTCTTTATCATCCCTTCATGGCCGTTGGCGTTCGTCGTTACAACTCCAGTGACCGCTGCGTACGAGCGCGCGCAGTCCTGGCTTTCGTGTCCGATGCTATTACACTTTTCGCAGCGGGGCACTCGACAGTCTCTCCTGATTTGGCCCGTCCTATTGCACGAGGGGTGCCCTGCTGTGCGGAGGCAGAAGGATGCCCTGCCAAAAACCAACACGAGGACGTTGCCTCGCGCGCGCTCTCAGCTGATCGGCGCAAGCTGCGATCGTGAGCACCCTCTGTCAGAGTCGTCTTCACCAGGCGCGTGGCTGGCGGTGCCGCGAAGCCTGCCGCCGTCGCAGCGGGTAACCTCGGTGACCGCCATACGGCACGCGCGCTCGCCGGACTGCTTCGTCATTCCATGAGGAAGTGCAACCAGTGCAACGTCTGATGCAGTACGCACCTGGCGCCGTCGTTGAAATTCAGCACGAGGCTCCTCTTGCCCTTCACCAGCGGCTCCTTCGGCCTCCAAAGGCTTTCGCTGAGCCTCCGGCGATTCGAACGTGAACAGCCACACGTGGTTTATTTGATACACCCTCCCGCTTTCAGGGCGGGAAGGATGCTCAAGCAGTGCAGTTAGTCCTTGAAAATTTCTATCTTATATGGGCGCCCTGTGATATCGGCGTGCAAAAGGCGGTAGGTAGCTTG
The DNA here is from genome assembly GCA_037355805.1 of Ixodes ricinus. Classification (NCBI taxonomy): domain Eukaryota; kingdom Metazoa; phylum Arthropoda; class Arachnida; order Ixodida; family Ixodidae; genus Ixodes; species Ixodes ricinus. Next base: position 68,922 of record JAZHYW010010581.1, on the reverse strand, counting down.
AGGTGACACATCAGTAATGCCACGGCCTACGACGGCCGCTGTCGCCACTCCTACGGAGCTCGTCATCGGACGTCTGTCTCGTTCGAGCGCCGGAAATGGAATCCAGGCCACGCAAGGCAGTCTTGCACGGCTTGCGAACGAGCGGGAGTTTATACGTTTAAATGTTTCGCTATCGCGTTCCACTCCTAAAGGTGAATCTTAAGCGTCCCCATTGTTTTTTTTTTAAACAACTGATCAATATTTTTAGGCAGAATATAAGTTGCTTGTAAAGAAAGATCGACTATAGACACAGGTGTTTTTTATCAAGAATTCATACACTATACGGCAAGCGTCTGTTTCTAAATACGTGTTTGCCACCTGGAAACGCAAAAGTGAGCTCGCCATTCAAAGGGCAACATAGTCATAGAGGACAAGCAGGGAACGCGCGATGACTAGTCAGCCAAACGCGCGCAATCATTGATTGAAGTTCGGGTGGAAACAAAAGCACGCGGGCGCGTAGTGGGAGGGGGGGGGTCAACAAACACACGAGGTCAGCAAGGAGTAGACCGACTTGCCCGCTGTACACTCCATCCTTCGTCGTAACAGTACCAGGCCACATTGCTTTTCTGTTTCTGTACTTGGCCCAAGGCAGTTCTTTCGCTTCCGGCGTCCTAGTTGCACGAACGAACACGCTGAGCCCTAAGTGAACCGCCGTTTCCATTCAGCGATGTCCTCTTGAGTCGGCTCCTTTTCTTTGAGGGGCGGTGTGAAGACGACGAGAACGCTTCTAGAAAGCGTGTCTTTTATCATAAGACGGATGAATGTATGAATAGTATTGGACGTACTCTTTCTATCTGGTGCTCGCGTCATCTGATCAAGAAACATTGACACCTTCCCGCTTTAAATTTTGTTACGAATACCGCCTTTCGTTAAATCACATTCCCACCAATTGGGTGTACTATTACGCTTCCATAGAATTTTTCGCAAATCTTCCAATCTCCTTTTTTAGTTATTGTAATCATTTTGCTCCTTCGTCCTTCCATCCTCGCCAGCGAAACCCAGCGCTCCTGACAAATGTGTTACACCTTCCGAAATGGCAGGATGAATTCCCGTGCACATTAAAACCACATCTGCTAGAGTCGCGTGTTCACGATGGTACAGGGCAAATACGCGTCTGTCTCTTAAAATTTGGCGCTATTGTCTTTGTCCTTAACGGCCCCGTTCTCACCTCAAATGGTAAATAACTTCCCCGTTAATCATAAAACATATCTTCTTTTTTATGTTGTGTTTTAGTGACCTGTACATTGCTCAAGCTAATTTAGTTTCCACACTTCCCTCCAACATTTTTATTTCTGCTTCTTTTACTCTTGTATCTACTAAACTAGTCTGCTCAGCCTTATAACTAGCCTGTAGGTATGTAGATGTCAGCTTTCGGGCTCTGTTCGTTCATTTATTGTTTAACGTTTTGTGTGTAATTGCTTATATACTTTCCTTACCTACCGCTTATCCTGCATTTTAATCAACCTTCGTTAACTGAAATGCAAGAAGGTAGAATTTAAAAAAAACTATCTTCCGCCCTGCGTTGTTCAATGGCGTTGCTCCATCTGTGTTGCCATGAGACGCGAGTATTTGGATTCACTCGGGTAGATTTCGAACATACTCATCACTATGGTTGACAGTGCACATTAGGAACCAAATAGTTGTTTTCTTTACTTATAACAACCACGGATGTGATATCAACTCGCCAAAACGTCTGGACGTTTCAGGACTCCGCGACGGAGATGTATGCAGGAAAGAAATGTTCGCGCAACACAGCCCCAAAAACTCTCACGAAGGGTTAACACATCGACACGGCGTCGGTTTTTTATCGATATCCACGCGTGCAAAGGCAAAGAGACGGCGCACTTAGGTGTGCCACGGCACTATCCTTTGATCACGCCACCTGACCGCGAAACTTATTGCGTTCGAGTTGTGCCTTCTTGCCTGCGGTGCTGCGCTTGCGTAAAAATTTCCACGGGTTTTCAATACTACCGTTTACACAGTTTTTCTTTTTTTACCTTTTCGGCGAATTACGTCGAACTAGCAGAAAACGTATCTTTCAACTCGCAGCCACTGCAACACTTCACCCGATCGATTTTACAAATGCAAAAAAATGCCGATTCAGAACTTCCGTTGGCCGCATTCGCAGAGTGGGAAAGCGCGCTCCAGCAAATTGTCATAGAGATCAGTGCTTCACTTCGACCTAATGTCTGACGCGCATCAGTTTATGTCACGCCGTACCTCACTCAAAAGTTTACTTTTTTCGCCGAACCGGATCTCGCCATCATCCGTACCAGCGTGATTATCGCTGGATCTGTTCAATTAATTTGTGTAGATTTACTTAGAATCAGGGTGGAAAAGAATTATGATTTTTAATATAATTAAATCAGATTGATGATTTGAATTAGATTCGTTTGATTTAAATAAAATTTATATTATATAAACCAGAGGTAAGTGATTTAAATCAGATTAATTTTACTTAAATACCTGAATGTTGAAAAAAATTCTTTATCAATATATGTATTGTTAAACATGGCAGGTTGACTCATAAATCAGTCCAGGACTGAAGGCAAAGTGGGAGAATATTTACTGAAAATCTAATCTTTTAAAGCACGGTTTAATAAACAGAGTTTTACTGATGTTAACCAAGCCATACTAGGAGAAACGCAGCTTGATTTTTCTTTTTTTTCTACGAAAAAAAAACATTATTTTTGTGTTTTTGTTTTGTATTTTGACTTGCTTGCAATTTGACATTATTTTTTGTTTTAGTTTGCTTCTTCCACGGTCTAATTTGCATGCAATAGTACATTACGTAACTGACTAAAAAAATGCCAAGGCTGGAAAAAGGGCTCTACGTTCTGATTCGTTGAGAAGAGCACCGCTTTTTGTTTGTGTTCATCCTGCAAAATTGTTCCTGGCTTGATTCTTTGGCTTATGTGGCATTTACCCGTTCTTCACCCATTGGGCAGATTTCGCTTTAAAAACCTGCGTTTCAGGGATGTACCGGTGCTTCCATTATTTTTTAGGTTGATATTAAAGATGTATTAAAGGTCTCACGACCCTTGGACTTTCCCTTGAGGGCGCTGGAGATTTGTAATAAAATCCGGAATTACGACCATATTGACTGCTTTTAGCGCATTTTGAGGCCACTTTCCCCTCTAAAATCTTAAATAACTGAAGTGGAAAAACAAATGGTAGTACGTACTGGATGTGTCATCTATCTTAATTTTAAGACCCTTACGGAAAACCTAATGTCTTGGTTTATACATTGTGGTGTAATCATCTTTGGCAGGGCTGTTTTCGCTAAATTTATTTCAATGTGACTCACGAGATATAACTGAGTGCTGTCTAATGACCAACACTCTTGCATTTCACAAAGAGGCTCGTAGTTTTTCCCGTCTCTAATGAAACTATTCAAAGGGAACTTATCACCGACAAATGCCATGTGGAATTAGAAACCCTGATTCACTTCAGCCAGTGTCAAAGCCTTTGACCTGTACAGTGTTATGCTATCATATTGTTAACAACTGAAGTGTCTCTCTGTTTTGATGTGTACCGACACCACGATGTCTGCTCAAATAGATCCAATACGCTTCATATAGATACGAAATATCAGTCCATTAAGAACCGACTCTGTAATTAACCGCGAACGTATGGTTAGGTGCAGCTTTTTCTTAAATATCTACGAAAACATTTCCTTCAATAAGAAGTTACAAAGAAAGAACCGTTTTCTGCGGTTGAGCACAGAGTTAAGACCTATTTTTTAGAATGTAAAAATATATGTTTGTGGTATATTGAGGCATTTTATGGGACAAGACAGAAAACGAGACCAAAGCCAGAATTGCTATCTTCACCCCGTTTCTTGTTTTCATCAAAATAAACGCCACAAAAAGACACAGCACATGTTTTACACAGTCCCAAAAACGTCTTAACTAGGTCTTTAGAAAATTATAGCTTTTAGTTGTTATCTTTAATTGCTATAAGTTTTCTTTTTGATATTTCCAAAGACAAATGACCCCACCAAGCCCTACCTTTTTTGTCAAACTGTAATGTCGAAGCACGCAAAACTGATTCCTTAAATTTGTTTATAGTTAGTTGGATCCATTTGACCCTCGCTACAATTTTGCACCTAAAACGCGTGACCATGGAAGTTCTAGAGCTTGCATGTTTGGTTGTGGAAAGCACTTTCACTTTAAATGCGCTTGACGGCTTCCTACGGAGTGCACGCTTCCATATGTTTTATACAGCCTGCACACAATACCTAAGGTCGGACACCATGAAGCGAATTTCTACGTCGCAGTTCGCGCGGCAGAAATCTTCTACGACGTGCTGCCGGATACTCAGTCGGTGCAAAACTCTATGCGGCAAACATAGAGGCAGAAACCTGCCAAGAATCGGATTCCGTTCTACTTCCTGATTGGCTCGCCCCGCGCCGCCCGTTGGCCGCTTCACTGCAGCGGCGGAAGCCGGGGCGTAGAATATTGGGCTGCGAACAGGCCGTTTCTTGACGCCGCGTCAAGAGTGGTAGCCGCCGGGTGAAGGTCGGTTATCGCCGGATGCTCGCTCCAGCGAGTTTAACCTTTACAGCCTCAAAAATACAGAATGGCGGAGGCTACGTCCACACGCCAGGATGTAGCGAAGTCGGGAGGGGGGGGGGTGCGGGATATGTCTACAATCACGCAAAATGTCACGTGATTTGTAAGATAGGTAATAAACGGCATTACAAATCACATAATATATTGTCTTTCAAAGATATTAAACGTACAAAGAATGCTTAATTTGAATCTACTTCTAAAATAATAAATCGCGTGACTGGAACTCTTTGCTTTACAGTTGAGCAATTTAAAACCTATGTGATATTCTATTTAATATTAAGATTGTAAAAATGTACCAACAGTTTTGAATGAAATTTTAATGTTGTATGTCTCAAGGTGAGTAATGAAACGTAATCGCAGCGATGGCCGGACGGTGTGGAAGCTGGTTGTAATTTCGATGAATTTTAAACTTCACCCACCTGTTGGAGAGTCTGCTGACGAACACATTGTGAACTGACTCTCCCATTTATAGCAAACAGCTGTACGTAGTGTCTCGACTATCTGAAATAGAATGTTGAGATACAGGGTGGTCTGTGGTATATAGTCAAAAAACCTTCAGAAGCATTTTTATAAAAAAAGGAGACTTGCATTAGCAGATGCGGAAACACCAGTTGTAACAGCTAAGGCTCAATGAGGCTGAGGCTCAGAGTGACTCAAGAAGACTCTTGGGTGGTCCACAGTACCAAAACGCAACGTTAAACAATTTATGGCACCAACAATTTTCTAATATTTTCGGGACTTTGTGGGGGCCGAGAAGTGATGTATGTATCACTAGCCAGGAAAAATAAAGGCTAAGCTGGTGCCAGTACTGACCGTGCCGCGGAACGGACACATTTCACATTCTACCGATTTCATCAGCAGTGGTGGACATTGACTGTTTGTACATGCAAACAAAGGTGTGTCTTTTAAGCAAAGAACATGTAGGGACACGCACCCAGAATGAGAAAGGGGAAGAGGAGCCTTTCTTGAGACAGAGCTTGTGGGTTACACTCCTTGAGAGTCTAGGTATGTTTGTATATATAAGTACGTAAATAAATTAAGTGTACTCTTCAGTGGCGTAGCCAGGAATTATTTTCGGAGGGAGGGGAGAGTTACAGTGCGCATGTATGTTATAAGGTTTGCTGGGTGTTTTTGGGGGTGGCTGAAGCCCAATAAGCCTCCCCCCGGAGCCACTGGTACTTTTGTGCTTTTGGCGCGAAGAAGCAATGGCAAGTTTTCCGTGTTTTATTTCAATAAACTACGACGCAGGTGGAAAGTGCTTATCTAGTGCTCACCTAAGCCGTAATATTTGGTGCTCGACAATACCCTTTCTATATCAAACTTAGAAAATCGCTAATGTCGTGTTCGCGTGGCCCAGACGTGAGCATCTACTACGCATCTAGTATTCAACGCCTCCATGCGCCACGTTTCTGGCAACGCCAAAGCGACCTGCTTTGCTAGCTTGACTTCTGATCCTGTAGTCTCAAGGTTCCGTCGCCATCTTCGACATTTTCCTCCTTATCGCTGGCTTACCACCGAAAATATTTGAGCCCAAGTACACAACAGTTCTCCGTGCAATTGGTTGCAAGCAAGAAAACACCCAGGTCACTTACTAATGGTGTACAGACAAATGCTTAATACGACGGTTTGCCTATTTTTTTCTGTCGAACAAAATACAAAAGTCAAAATTTATACGGCTTCTTTGAAGGATTTTCCTTGTTGCCGAAATAATTTCACCCTATTTTGGCGGCAAAGTGTTTGCACTATTTCGCACTGTGCATCACCAATCGTAATCACAAGCATACTTCTCAAGTAATTCGTAGTTCCCACTGGACATAGAACGTTATGCAACTTTTCACACGCTTTGATAACGGGACCACCGATTTATGCCCGTGCTACTCAATTAGCATTAGAATGCCTCAACATTTTCAGGCGAGAACTTCATCATGTTTTGAAGCTGGCCATATGACCATTCTGAGTTTGAACTGGGTAAACCAGTTCAAACATATGGAGTCCAAGTTATTTCGGGCACATGTGAACACTGCTGTACCGTATGCCTCCGTCATATAAATACTTATATATTTTCTCTTATGCTAACAGATTTAACCGTTCACTGGAAGCTACGCCCCTAGAAAAGCTATGGACTGAATAGATTGCAACAGTTTTTATTTCTTCGCGGGCGTCACACTTTGGTGTACCAGACACCATAACAACCGACAAACGGAGGGCGAGAATTTGAGTCTCCTTTATTTGCCTAACGTTTATGACTTCTTCCGACACAGCAAATTTTACAATGGGTAACGACTAAAAAACCTTTAAAAAAAAAAGGCCTTGTTGATTTTTTTTTGGCATCATACCATCTACCACGTTTAAACGATTGCCTTTGCCATTGGGTTTGTGAGTATGTCAGCAATGCCAGATGCGAGGTCAAAATGAACAATAGATGCAGAGTTCTACTGTAGTCAAGGCCTCCAATGTCAAAAGAATGGCAAAGAAACCTTGCTTTCACTGCGCAGTGGGGTGGGGCATCAACTAAAGATTTTAACCGGATCAATCGCCGAAGTTCAATTGTTTCATTAATTGATGAATCGGTTTCAATCATTTCTATGCATAATATTTTAAGCCAAAATTAGTTTTTTTCTTTTGCTGAATTTTTGATAAAAAGCGCAATATGCAATTTTGATTATCCACAGACCTCGATGTGTAGTTGAGAACAGTCTAAAGACACTCCAGACTAAGATTATTACTTCACCTGCAGAGGTAAAGAGGTTTGTGATATCCTTCGGCAAGTGTGAGCTGTTTTGATGGTTCAAAATAGTCCCTATTGCGCTTAACGGACACTCACACGACGTTGAATTGGCCAGGACACGTATAACCTTGTGCACTTAGAGTTACGAATCTCGCCCCACTAGTTTACTTTAAGTCAAAATTTCACTGAAGTTGGTCCTTCATTCAGGTGTACTCCTCCACGCCTGCGTGGGAAAGTATGTACCGTTTTTTTACTTTGGTTAGTGAAAACGTTACCGATCAAGTGGTTAAGAAAATAATCACAATTAATGCTTTAGTCTATTAACCAGTTGGTTAATCGTTCAACTGCCCAACCCTACTGCACAGGCAGTGCGCCCGCTGAATGTCTGGAACCACACAAAGGCCCCATGTAATTTTTGCCTCGAGGAAAAACATCTGGGAGAGGTGTATTATATAGAAAAAGCCCAGTTACCAAGTCCCAGGAGGAATAAAAAACCAAACAGATTATTTGGCAGTGACAGAGGGCGGGATGCATGGTGACCTTTTCTCTGTCAAGTGTGTTACCCAGGGAACACCCTTGCGGAATATTGCAGAACCACAACTCAAACTTCTAAAACTCTCTGGCAGAAGCTGCCTCATCAGATCAAGCGTTTGAGCTGTTCCTATGCGTCTGGGCTAAAAAACCACACTGAAAAGCGTTCTGTCAACATAAAGTTCAAGCAAAAAAATGAAAGCCGTTTACAACTCCCTGTAACGCAGAACTAGAGCGCAGCTCTTGAGGAGGAGGAGGGAAGGGTACTCAGGGAGGGTAAACTCCTCCTCCCTCCTCCTCAACTCCTCATCCTACCAAATACTCCTCCCATCCTCCTCCTCCCTCCTCCCCTTCCTCCTCCTCCCTTCCCCTCCTCCTTCCTCCTCCCCTTCCTTCTCCCCCTCCTCCTCCTCTATCCTCCTCCTCCTCCTCCTTCCCCTCCTCCTCCTCCCTCCTCCTTCTCCCTCCCGTCCTCCTTTCTCCTCCCCTTCCTCTACTTCCTCCTCCTCCCTCCCCCTATTCCTTACTCCTCCTCCCTCCCCTTCCTCCTCCCCTCCTCCCCCTCCTATCCTTCTTCCTCCTCCCCTTCCTCTTCCTCCTCTCCTCCTCCTCCCTCCTCCTCCTCCTCCTCCTCCTCCTCCTCCTCCCTCCTCCCCTTCCTCCTCCCTCCTCCTTTCCGCGCGGTGCATTATGGGATATTTCCCATGATGCACCGCGCTGTTCGCCGACGGCGACGGCGACGCCGCTCAAAGCCGGAAACGGGCGCCTTAGAGCTGCGCTCTAAAAGATGTCTGTAGGGACCCCTATGTGGTGGTGGAAAATGAATGAACTATAGTTCTCTCTATTAACACTTTCCAGTTTCACAATCCTACTATATTTGAAGTGCAGTGCCATCATCCCAATTAAGCAGTCCTACATCAATCTTTGCATAGACTTTGTCAAAAAAGCTCTCTTCAGTGCTTGTCTGTCGCATCTAACTTAGCTTTGTGCACTTTATATTTAGCACTACCTGCCTTGACGGTGTAGCTTGTCCTCATGGGGAGTGGTGGTTAACTAAATACCTTGGAGGGTGGGTCCTTTCTGACATTTGCAAGCTCAAATGACGTTCTATATCACAGTTGCAACTAATAACCAGCATGGTACTTAAAGCAGCAATGGCTGTCGTCTACCCAATTAAGTGAATTCGAAACAACAGTACAAAGAAACTGGTCAAAATCTAGCCTGCCAATACCTGTTGCCAGGATGGTTTAATTATAAAAAAAGTGATGGTCTGGTTGGTTAAGGCGTGGCCAAGGATAGGGGAAGGTTGCAGGTTGGATCTCCGCTCCAGGCCTAAACTTTTTGCCCGCTCTGTCTCTCTTTCCATTCCACAAACATTAATGAAATAAACTAAAATAATCACTCTTGCCCCTCTTCGTCCACAATAAATAAATAAATAAATAAATAAATAAATAAATAAATAAATAAATAATATATATATATATATATTGTAATAAGGTGGTGAACTGTGCCAGTTGGTTGACATCATACATGATGGAGAAAGAGCTCAGAAAACGCAAACTATGGAGAAGAACAAACACGACAGGACAATGCTGTGCAACAGGACAGCAGTGTCCTGTTGTGTTCGTCTTTCTTAGTAGTCCGCGTTTTCTTGCTGTTTTACCCGTCATGCATATATGTGTATCAGGTGCAAGTGTTCAGAGAATAAAACATTTAGATGAACTGCAAGGGCTCTAATTTGTGAAATCTTTTGAGTTCGAGAATACTGTTTCAAAGGCTAGAGTGCACTGATATGCAAACACCAACCATCTGAGTGACATTTTAAATTTGTTTGTGTAATTTCGTTTTGAGAATAGGAAACTTGTAAGTGTTAAATTGAGCATTCAATTGTGTTCCTAATGTTGCCAATCAGCACGGTTTTCTGTATTTTATAAGCACAGTTTAAACAGATGGTGTATTGACTTAATGAGAATATATTTTGTTGTTGTCTACTGAATGTTTAACTGTGCTATGGAAGAAACTGGACGAGAATGAGGATACATAAAGAATTTATTTTTGACAAATCATATATCTAGAAACATGTACTGGGTGTGGCATATTGAGCTGGCCCAGAAGCGATGAAGCTTGAGCAACACAAAAGCCATGTGAGGAGCAGCGTGTAAGTTAAGCTGTGTTAAAAGAGGTTCGAATGGACACACACAGTTCCAATTGTTGCACTGTGGCAGTTGCGCTTTCTCAGCGTAGAGGAGTCTATCTAGTAGGAGGGGGCGGATTTAAAAACGTGCTGTACCCCTGTAACTTAGAAACGCACTTCTCACCATAATGATGCACTTGGTGAAAAAGTGAAAATATTGGAAGTGTGCCTGACCCTAAGTTATTGTGCACTGCAGGAAAGCGAGGGGCTCATAAGCCCGCTTCATGTTACACTTCTGTGCGCTGCAGAAAAACTAGGAGCCCGCAAGTGCGCACTCATCCTACGAAATGGGCACTGTGGGAAAGCTAGAAGCCCGCAAGTGCGCTTCACCCTAGAATGCTGAGCACTGCGGGCAAGCTGGAAGCTTGTAGACACGCTATACCCTACAATGCGTAGCACAAGTTTGTCTGCTCCTTGCACAGGGGTTTCGCTGACATCCGAACGCCGACCTCTTATTGTCTGATTAAAAAATATAGTAGGTAGACCTCAAGGCATCTATCATTGAGGTATACCTACTTCCTTTCAGCTAAAGCCAATCAGAGCTTGGCGTCATTCTGACGTCACCGCAACTCATGCGCAAGAAACAGAGGACTTGCTCTTCGCATTGTGGGAAAGCTAGGAGCCTGTAAGTGCGCTTCACCTCACAGCAGTCCGCGTTGCGGGAAAGCTAAAAGCCCGAAAGTGCGCTTCACCTGTATTTTGTGCAGTGCAGGAAAGTGACCTAGTAAAAGGCCTCTGCCTAGTTTACATTTACTGTAGGAAATCTGCACGCGCCTTTCACCTTGTAAATATGATTTTTGCCGCTAATTAACCATCTTCATTCATTTGCGAATTTACAATATCTTCTTGTTACACTCAGCAGAATAACTTTTGAGATTAAGAGGCAAGACAAATAATAGTCACTATGCCAAAAACTCTGCAAGCAAATGAGGATTGAGAAAGGAGTTTATTTCACAAACAAAACTATAAATCACAAACATAAATTGCCATTTTTCATGAAGTAGAGAATAATGTAATTAATATGACAAAAAATATATCACATCACTGAAAAGAGGAAATGTATTTCTATGAACGAGGTAACTTAACATACAGAAATTTTTTAAGTGCAAACGTTTGAGCGGCACCTATCAGAAACAGTGTGCTCCACTTTATAAAAATTTTCCGTTCAGCTTCAGTTGCTCGACCTCCACAGGTGGAGCTGAGCATCCAATTGGCATCCACAATAAAGGCAACAAAATGCTACCATGGAACCTACATGAATCACCAATTTTAATATGAATATTTAATCACAAACAAAAACCCTTTCGTCTGCAGGCCCGACTGCCTCTCTTATGTTATTTAGAAGGTTATCACAACATTACATGATATATATATATATATATATATATGTATATATATATATATATATATATATATATATATCCGCCAGCAGAAAATGCGTTCGCTAGCAGTGGCATGCTGCTTAGAAACCTAAACTATAAAATTAAAATAACAAAAACAACACATGTCACTATTCACAAACAAGTGTAAACATATAACAGGAGCAATTAATTATCAACTTACATAGCAAGGGTAAATAATATTTTTGAAATAAGTAAGGGTAAATACGTTTACAATAAATAGGAAAAATCTAAACACATAGCTGTACATGCCTGCGACCGCTTCTAAGTACACGAAAGCTTCCGACGGTTTGTAAACATGGTGCACAGACGCAGCAAAAAAAAAAAAAAGCAAGGGAAAGAAGATAGTTAGGAGACCAAAGTGGTAGAAATTCGTTCTCACATAACGTTGTCGGTCGGGTCTTTATTGGTCCAGCAGGTCCGGTAGAAACTGGTTTTCGATGTCCTCTTTATCTAGTCGTGCTGAATCTTGGCCCTGGTGTTCTTTTGCGTTATATTTTGGGCAGGCTGGTACAGCAACTTTGGAAGAACCTATGCAGGTTGTTTCGAGATGGGTGCCTTAGTCTCAAAGCATTGTCCTGGCAAGGGGTGCAGGGAACCTTAACTCTTTAGCCTTACCTGTCTACCCCAAAAAAGGGTAACGGCATTCAAGGTGTATCGCACGTGCACCTGAGGCACAGTGCAAGCCAGCACATTAAGTCGGCTGTGAAAGGAATGAAGATGCACTTGTTTTCAAAGTCAACAGAGCCCATCATACCTTGTTGCCACTCCATGACCTTGGCGCACCCATCAAAATCGAACCACTGACGCCACCCCTCCACCAGACGTCCGAAGAACATGAAGCCTGTGATAATTGTCAAGTGACAGCCTTGAAACCCGACAGGCGCGTAACACGTGGGCACGCGTAAAAAAACAAAGAAATTAACCCAATTTTTTTTTGTCAGGGAGCTTTTACTGAGTAGACGCTCATTTCACAGTTGTTGGGGGCACCCCGACCCAGAAAATCCGACATGGTGTCCCTCCAAAGAGGCGCTATCGTTGACGTGGGCCGCCAAAATGTTTGATGAGTAACTTAGAAGGCTCGATGCAGACTTTGACACGGACCATAAACCGTTGGTTCCGTTGCTGGGAACTTGCTCTATTGGCGTGCTATTTCTTTGCGTGAAGAGGTGACACATAAGCCTCATGCGAAACTGCTGCACGCGTGGAGGCAGCATGTCAATAGAGCAAGTTCCCAGAAATAAAAGCAACGGTTTTTGGTCCGTTTTGAAGACCGCATCCAGCCCTCAAGGTACTCATTATGCCATTCGGTGGCCCACCTGAACGCCAGCGCCTTTTTATTGATCTGCACGTTCCGAGTCTTCACCGAGGTTCAAGAGCGAGAAGCCAAACGGTCGTCGGTCACTCCTGATAAAGAAGGGCGCCAAGGCCGAACGACGACGCATCTGCAGAGAGGAGAGTGACAGGGTAAGGTCATACTTTGCCATGAGCTCTGCAGAGAAAAGCTGCCTTTTAGGCTGGGTCCCAACCGCAGTCGACATCTTTCTTTTAAAATTCCGTCAATACAGGAAGTTCCCAGCAACTTGCTGGAACTCTTTTGCGGCAGAGTTCCCGCAGCAGCGAGTTCACATCTCGGTAGCGTTCGTTAGCGTTCGTTAAGTGTTAAGATCTCAAAACCGTGGCTACGCTGCCACTCCGATGAACAGAAACTGTTCTTCTGTCTCAGAAGGACGGTAATAAAGACAATCAGTAACATTGGATGTCCTGCCGAAATATCAGCGGCTAGCCGCCGATGCTTACTATAATGTACACGCTCGAATTAACAGTGGGGCTATTAATGGCAACGTGCAAAACGACAGCATAAAAGTCTTACAGGACGTCAGACACCTGAGAAAGCAGGTTCTCAACACTTATGACCCTAAATGCCAGCACTTTCGACTACCCCGTTATTTAAGGAAAAATACTGGTTCTAATATTTCCCCACTGAATCACCCGCAAGCAAAACGGGTAGCACGCCCGAAGAACGACCCTGCTAGTGGACGAAGGCCCATGTAAATAAACTTATTTAGGTTAAAATATCTACAAGAATACTAGATACTCAGAATTTACAAAGAGCAGTAATCGAAGCAACACAGAGAACAGAAATAAAAAAAGAAAAGGCTTTGAAAAAAGTAAAAATTGGTCGAAATTGTTTGTGTAACACCAGGCGGGAAGAAAAGTCCGTACAGGACAGGAACAGGTTCAATGACTGTCACTCGCACGCTCACATGCCAAACCAATAGCAGAACAAACAGGAAGTTGATTCCTGCGTAGACGTAGCCAAGACGAGGCGGAGAGCGGCTATATATACGCCGTAATTGACGTGACGCGTAAATGTAGCCACTCACCCCCCTCCTTCCCCCTGACTTGGCTACATCTCCGCGGGTATAGAGGTGGAGACTCCCACAAATAATAACCACTCCCTCTCCCCCCCCACCCCCACACACAGACACCTAAAAAATGTCGCCATTGTTTTCGTTTTAAACGGTTATCCTTAACCCTTCGTATACCAATAACACAAACACTAAGGAAACTTGTTTTACTTACATTTAAGCCGTCGATGTTGTAATGACACCGGTGACAGCCTGTATGCCGTGGAAAGACATCATCTTGAAGCCTGCATCCGACTCATGTTACAGAGGAAAACTGCTATCATGAAACACTTTTGGTGCGCATATGGAAACGCTCGTTAAAGGGGCGGTGCAACGATTTTTAGACTTGGGCCAATCATTTGCGGAAATTAATATGTGTCACCCATAGAACGAAGAACAGAAAACCGTATTTTCTAGCAAGCGCATGTTTTAATGTAAAAAATGAAACAAAATCGAAGGTCAAACTGCCTCTCAACTCTCCACGTCGCCTTTCGAGTGACGTACTCTGGGGACCGCGTGGTTTCCCCTTGGGTTCTCTTTTCAGAAACCCCAGCCGCTTCCTCCGCAGTTTTTGGACTCTTAAAGGATTAGCATCATCGAAGGTCGGGGCAAGCGGTCGACACAAAAGACGATTCACCACGGGGGTGAAGGCAATTGGAGCAGCGGAGGGGGACAGGTTTTGTTCACTTCTGCGTATCCATCAAGTACGTCACACATCAGTTCCGTTAACCTACACGGGCGGCTGCAGATCGGCAAATATCTCGTTTTCTTCTTTGCAATTAAGCACCGGAATAGCAGTTCTTCGGGGCAAGGTGACGGGTTTTTGGTCACTTGTGCTTGGATGAACAATATAACAAATACAAATTGCCAATTCTTGCAACACTAAAACCGTTGTACTACCGATTTAAGAGATAAATAACATGACAAACAGCTTCAAACAAGCTTGTTCCGCAACTGACCGAAATCATCTCTCTCCAACACGAACAAAACAAAACAAGCAGCCTCCCTCCCATTCTCCCCAAGACATCCCCATAAACACTTTCTCTTTGGTTAGCGAGGACGATGAGGCCTCCTTGGCAGTGCCCTGTCCAGTCTGTGAAAGACTCACAGACACATTGAGACGACGGACGCCGAAGGTCACGTCCTAAGGTTGCTGGGACATCGAAGGCATGTGGGACGCACAAGTACATCCATTCTATTCCCACCGATTCCTTCGGAAGAGGAGGATAAGTATGCTGAGTACACTAGCATACCGTTTAGGCCGCGCCAGGTGTATCTGACCAGAGGGAGGTGTAAGCGCGCATGATACACCCGTGCACTTCTTCTTTTTTTTTCTAATGAGGAGAGTCACTGAAGAGATTAAAACAGAAGAAAGGTTTCTCAGCTGTGATGTCGCCAGTGCGAGGCCAAGGCGAGAAAAACAGTGCAGAGGCCGCGTGCATTTGAGAAACACTCTCTGCTGTTTTCATCTCGTCAGTGACTGTAATAATCATCATCAAGTAAAAAGAAATCGCTACCTAATTTACACAAACAAACTCGCTCAAAAACATGTCCTTCGCATAAACACAAAAATCTCTGAGCGAGTAGCTAGGGTTAGAAACAGTCTACACAGTGTCGAGTGACAGGCTGCCCGCCCCCGTTTTACGTCTTTCCAAAGAATTCCTTTGTCTCGTTACACGGGAACGCTCACAGCCATCAACAGCCGCGCGTGACCCCGCGTCAGTTCATCCGCCGGGACGCAAGCCGATGCCCGCGGCCCCCGGCGGATGCTTAAAAGGCCATCTATCATCATTTCCGGAGTCTCCGGTAACTGGGGGAAAAAATTTGTTCTCTTTTAACACGGGCGGCGTCGGAGGTAGCAATAAATAACTGGCTCGTCGAACAGACAGGCCACAGCTGTAAAAGCCTGCCGTTTCTGGTGGGTACAGGTGCGGCACGGGCAGCGCAGAAAAAAAGAAACTGCTTTGTGAGGTGCGCAGAACGGCGTGGCTACGGCGAGTTGCCTCTATCGTTCGTATAGGTGACCCCCCCCCCCTCTCCCCCTGTTTAATATACTTTCTTTCTCTAGAAAGTTTTGGAACGAACTTGCTTTGCTCGCTAATTTCTTAGTTATTATCCCGTCTAGTTTATCTTACTTTATAGATTGCTATGCCCCGTTTCAATTTAGGTCCGTCCGTACCCGACGGTGAGATCCGACAGGGCCAATAAAGAAGCGCCAGAAATGTATCGTAAAGACGTTAATGGGGACTTTTAGGGGACAGTTCTTGCATATCCGATACGGTACGGTGGGCCCTGCGGTACGCACTGCGCATGCGCAACCACAGAAGACTCGCATATGCTCAGTTCGTACCGGAGGGCCCATTGTTCCGTATCGGATGTGCAAAAACGGTTCCATAAAACTCCCTAATATACTTGGTACGTTCGCTATGCAAGCTACACCAATCACGCACAGTGAATATGCCGTTATCCTGCGCTTTTTCCTTAGGCGTGATTGGCTTAGCCGCTGATTGCAAACGCAGAGTCTATTAACGCAAATACGATGCACTCTTGTGCTCCTCGATTGGCTTAATCGGATCGCAGCATTCACTGCAGTCGGATTCACTGTGAAACAAAACATAGTATTCTTGTTCAGAAAAAGAAAAAATATACCTAGATTTCTAGACAGGTTATAATATAGCCTTTCGAGACTGCAAAGACCTAGGCATTTGTGAGTTTGCATAATAGTTTAGTTGTCTCACGTTTGCGCGGACGGTTGCGATAGCGTGCCTGTAACTCTTTAATGCATGGGGAAGCACAGCTATGGTATGTGCTATAAACAGTATGTAATATTCGCTAGATTAGTTACCAGAATGTTGGTGTGCTGAAAATACCCGTAAATCTCATATAGGGAATCCCAGCGAGGTTTTTCTTCACGACCTGTTACTAGGTTTTTTTTGTTTTTTTTGCGTCCGTAAATTTTTTTGTTAATATATATCGTTGACGAACCTTATTGTTCGTCAACGATAAATGTACCAATTTGTACGACTTTTGTATTGTCGTTACTTGCGGTTGGCGTAACTCCGTAACATATATGAGGGCGCTAAGAGCGTCGTAACTATTCGACACAGCCACACAAACTCCCGCAAGCACGCCCGATTGCCCCAGAACTCCTCTATCTGCCACCATCACACCTGCATAAAAGGTCGGTGAACCTGCCGAGACCTTTTTGGTACCCATATCTCGAATACCTGATGCGAGGAAACGGAGAAGCAGCCACCCGGAAGTATAGACCAGTGTCCTTGCCAATTCCAGGGCGCCGCCATGTTTATCTACGCTCGCGCCGCCACGCGGAAAGAACTGGCAGGCAGGAGGGGGGCTGCGTTGGCGGCGTTGCTTTGGGGAGCTGGATGCGGCAGGCTGTTGGAATGCACCGACACATCGTGAAAGATGCCTTCACCAGAAGCCTCCGCGGCCCGTTCTTCAACAGGAAAGATCTCGCGAACATTCGAGAACCCATCTCGATCAAGAAAACAAGGGAAAACCTTTCTTGTCTTAGATGTTCTCGGTGTCTGCTGACCCTTGACATCCGCGTTTCATTGATACCGAAACCGAAACCAAGGTACCATTCGTAGCTAGCGTGCGTACACGACGTAAACGACCTGCCGACTGATCACGGAGAAGTGACCACCTCTGTTGTATCCATCACGCACGCCAAACGTACGCATAGAAAAAAATTGTTGCTACTCTGGCACTCACTCTTCAGTACTTGCTCGGAGTGAAGTTTTTCCTTCTGAGTGCGGCTGTCCATTCTTGCCGAGAAGCTGCATGGGACGGAAACTTGTGGAAGCCGTAGACGTCGCATCCGCACTCGCTTCTTATGCAATTGTGTGGCGGGCACTGGGTGTCCAAAAGAACCCTGCGTTTCCTCTGGTTGTCCGTACAACCAACAACGGCACAGTGCCGTCCGGACGAATTGCTCTGATACATTACACGGCGGTAAACAAGACCGACGACGGCAACGTGCTAGTACTGGGAAAGGTCGCGGTCTATCGCCCCCCCCCCATACACACACACAAACACACACACGCTGCGAGCGTCTGGGTTCAAAACTATTAATTGCCAGTTCTGAAGGATGGTACTTACTTAAAGTGGGAGCTGGAATTCTACGAGGTACCAGGAGACACTTACTATCGGGCAACGAAGCAGGGTGCCTGGGGGCGGAGTTTAGGAACGCTACTGATTAATATTGTGACAGGCGATCAGTTATGCTAACAGACGAAATTTCAACTCGTTTGTTCAGAAGTTCGCGGTGATATTTTATTAGCCCTCGTTACAGCACACCTAAGATCATAGGCAGTGAAATTCACATCACGCAGGCTCGTGCCTCGTAGTCTAATGAGCGCAGTCAACGACGAGGTGTAATGAGCTACTAATCTTCACAAGGAAAATACGCGTGAGAAAGAGTTATGAGGCAGTCCAAAACACCGATCCAGCAGACGCACGTACGTACGTTTACTCCGGACTCCATGAACCCGACGGCGCAAGATCAAAGCGATCAAAAAGCACCGCCGCCATCGCCACCCGGTTTACTCTGCACTTGGCGCGACAACGGCACTGCAACGGAGGGCACTCGCCTCGGGGTGAACAATCCGCGAAATAGAATAATTTCCCACTCTTGAAGCCATTCGAAATGATAAATGAAAATACCTCGGCGCTGTAGAACATCTGACGGCACAACGGTGCCGAGCGCCTGCTCGGCATCGTCGTTGCTCGTGAAGGCCTGCTTATTTGTAGTTGAGACGATGATTCCACATCTTTCGTGCCACTCGTGGTGCTTTCAATAACTTCGAAGGGCAGGGGAATCTTCTCACGAGGACGTTGAAGACACGCAACACCGGAGCCACCAAAGCAATCGTACAAACTGTCGCCATGTTTGCTTTTTCTTCGTCACTCGCGGCGCGGTCAACTCGTCGCGAGACGTTTTCTGGCTCGGCTAGATGGAAACCAACAGCGGCAAAGTGGCGTATGGACAAACGGCTCTCACATTACGGGCACTATACTCACATACCGCGGTAAACAGGACCGATGCCGGCGAAACGGCAGTCGGTACACCAGCAAAGAAGCCTACGGCGGGAAGCTGCTGTGCGGGCCGACGCAGCCCCCCCCCCCTCCCCGTGACAACTGGGTTCGAGATTATTGTTCGCTTTCGCTCCTTGCGGTCGAGGCTAAAAAAGCACTTCCGGACAAAGGTCCATACGTCTCGTGGGACAGCCAAGCTAAGCCTAACCTCGGACGTGCGTCGGCCGGACACCGACCGGTTAGCCAGAACAACTTTCGGTGACGTCAGTGCATACGTCACCATGTCACACACCTCCGTCGCAAGGAGTACCGCGCCGTCCCCACATCTGACAGGAGCGCCCACGCTCCAGCTGCCGCACGCGCTGGCAAATTGCAGAACGATACGAGGCACACGCAGCACTTTATGGCTTCCTGAGAAACCGCACAAATTCGATAGGTTTTGAAGTTTTGGTTTGCTATCGGAGCGCATCTCGGCCCCGGCGGCAGCGCGCCCCGCGGAGAGATAGCGCAACCAGCCTCTGCTGCGTCGCGCGATGACAGCGCAGCAGAAGTTGGTTGCACTATCTCTCCATGGGGCGCGGTGCCACCGGGGCCGAGATGCGCTCCGATAGCAAACCGAAACTTAAAAACCCATCGAATTCGTGCGGTTTTTCGGAAAGCCGTAAAATGCTGTGTGCGCCTCCTATCGTTGTGCCATTTGTTGATTTAGTGTTTTTGATGATGCTGAGCAATTTTCTAATTGAAACCATGCCCTTAAACACAATATTAAAGAAGTCAGCTAAGTAAAAATAATTAACAATCTAATTATCCCCGACTTTAATAATTTTCCTAAATAGGCCCCTGGCCCAGGACCAAAACGACACAAGCCTTTTTTGTTGCGACGCGTAGTTTTCGCAATATAGAATTTGTCCACCTTTCGTGAAACACCCTGTAATGTTACAATGCCTTCAACAACACAAACTCCAGAGGAGTCATCCAGGGCATATACCCGGATGTCACGCAAGCGATTCTCAGAAGTGAACACAGCATTCAATGTAGAAACCTCGCCCACGTGCGCAGAATCGGCAAAACGAACTCCATCCTTGTCATAGTCGAAAAAGCAGAGCTCCCCAAATACACGCGGCTCTTCTCCGGGGCATACCCCACATACCTAGAGAGTGGGAAGTCTGGTCAATGCACAATCTGTCAAGAGCTTGGGCACAAACCAGACGCCTGCCCCAACAAACAGCAAAACCTTCACGCACAGCACGCATTGCAGCAAACAAATTCCACTCGAACAAGATTCAGTCACACAGACACACGAGTGCGAACAGTACTGTTTCCTGTCGAGTACAAACACCGACCCGACGGCCTGGGAGGCATTTCCGCTTCCGGCCTACGTACATCCTACCGTTTCGCCCGACTGCACAACAGCAGTCCAGCAGGCACCCCGACACGTGACCGCAGCACAAGCCGCCGCAGAACCCACAGCAGAAGCAGAAACCGTGCTCCTCCTTGGCAACGCAACCCAGGCCCAACCCGGTCCACTCCCGACCAGATCGAAACCTCACCAAACGCCCAAAGGACACCGCAACCCGAGAGGCCCCATTCCGAATTGCTGCTGGGAAGACACCGAAAATTCAGGCCGCTCGCAACTGGGGCAACCTCCCTGACACCAAATAGGGTTCGATGGGAGATCCGACATGCCGGAACAGCTGCACTCTCTTGGGTGAGCACTTGGGCCTCCAAATTGTGCAAAACACACAAGCAGAACCCGCACACCGCGCACACCCGCCGTCGGACATCCGACAAACAGTACATGAAATTATTCTACTAATTCTGCCGCCCATAATAAGACAAACTGTCCAACAGGTGGTAGAACAGGCGTTAACAGCACTCAACGCACGTTTCAGGCACCTAGAGAATGCACTTGCCTCAATGCCTCGTCTCGCACACGATGGCTAACGCGAACGTACAGCCTGCCCCTTACAAAAGCGTGTGGTGCTTTTTGTTGAAACGCTGTTGAAGGAAGTCATCAGAGGATAGAAAATATCAACAACTTTTCATCTGACTTTCTCCAGCTTTTCTGTTTACTTTCTTTTTAATATTGGCCCACTTTTTAATAAAAAAAGTAATCAAACCTTTCTGTTGCCTCTAAGATGCTTTTTCTGTAGCTTTTCCATTGAAAAACTACACCCGTTTAAAAAGATAAAGATGCTTTAAACGTAGCTATTCGTTCAACAAAGTTTTGGAGGCTTACTACGGTTTTCCACTCTGCTCCAAATTGGCTGCCGCAAAATAACGTACAAAAAAACACACACTTATTTTAGAAAATTGTGTTTTTTTGTGTGTTTGGAGCGCACTACATGCGTCCCACGAATACACATTGGAACCGAACTCAAACACAAACACCATGAAGCACTCAACACCTGAATCACAGGTCCGTTGGCTGCTCCAGAGCCTTATATAACCTACGTATAACCTTGGTCAGGTGCTATTAAGTATCTTTTGTCTCTGCCACCCCACTTCAAAATGGCTAATAAATTATATGAAATAAATGAAATGAGCATTTTGAAGTTGATCTTTTGGCCGGTGATTATGCACCTCAGCCTTTATTAAGGTTCTAAGTATCCGATGCCATTCTCGGGAGTCCGTCGAAGAAAAAACAGTGCTTCAAAGTTCGTGGACGCAATCTCTTACTAGAAAACATTGGTACAACTAACAATAATTGGGCGCAGACGCTAAAACAACATACACAAAAATGGCTCCTAGAAAAACGTTATCGCTTCTCTGCATACCTCCACTCAGAACGAAGCGATTCATGGCAGGCTGACTACTTTAATATTCTCAATAAAGTCACTATGGTAACCTACAAAGTGAGAACGGCAGGGAGTGTCTCTCAAAATCCTGGCCTCCAGCACGCGCCCCATGCCTTCCGTCGTCCATTGACTGCGCGCGCGCACCCGTGGTGTGAGAGATCCCGAAGAGTTGTCAAGGGTAGAAAGCTCGCGCCGGAGCCGGGACTACTGAAGCTCCTCCTTACAGTTCTCACCTTGTCAGAAACTATTAAGAAACTTAGTGACGTTGACACATATTCAATAAGTACTGTGTTCAATAAAAAGTGAACCTAAAGTATGTAGCTTTCCTATTGACACTGGCTAAGGAGAGTCAACTGAAATTTTTCAACACGAAGTAAAGAAAACGTCTGCAGTCTTTTTGATGACACTGTCAGCAGGTAGTCAGCAGAAAAAAATTAACGTAGATTTAATAAGAAGTCAACAGCTTTTCTTATTTACTCAGGCTGAAGAAAATAATAAAAAAAGTCCTAACACAAATTCAACAATCTTTCTGTTGACGATGTCAACATAAAGTCAAAGCAGAAAAAAAAGAAAGTAATTAGAGTCAAAAACAAGTCGACACGTTTTCTATAAAAAGTCCAAAATATATCTCTTTTTTTTTTTGGGGGGGGGGGGGCGGGGTGGAGGCACACGTCAAAAAATCATTTTTGTAGGGGAAGACAACAGTCACTGCTCTTCATGAAACCAATAAAAAATACAAATTAACGGGATACGAACCCTACACTCAACCTAGTATCATCATCAATCGACGGGGCCACCAATCTCCACAGTACCAACGCATCCAAGTTAAAGTTTACGTTCGTCGGTATATTGCTGCCACACACGCTAATACCTGCGGAATAAAGGATCCTCGAAAGGAGTATGTGGGCGTTCGCATACGCCTGGACAACAGCACCCCCTTTTACTAGCAGTTTACTGGCTTCCCAGACAGGACGCGGAACAACTGCCGGATTTTGCGAAATTTCATCGCGTGAACGCAGACGATCCCAATATCCTCATCTTGGGTGACTTCAATGATCCTAATTTTCCCTTGGGGTATGATCGACACACAGCCCTCAGCCGCAAGCTAAACAACTTCATGTATTCACGACACTTCTCACTGCTAAACAACATTATGGAGCATTCCGGGCAGAGGAAATCGTAAATGACAGTAAACCAATCCAGACCTCTCTTGGTGCAAGGGGCGCATCCCTGCAGGGTGGCGCAGCACAGGCCAGGATGTAGGAGGCTAACACCACATATTCGCTATCGCCCTCGCAAAACTTACTCGTCTAACCACCCCCCGTGCCCCACCAAAAAAAACAGCTAGGACGCCAGAAGGCTATTGCAGACTGGGACACAGTTCTAGCCAGGATGTACACGGAATCTCCCCCACCACCATTGAAGACTGGGCGTAAAACCTCCACTCTATCTTGTTAACGTAGCAGCTTGGGCGAGTTGGTTGCACATTACGACACACACCACAGCGCACTATAGAAAACAACACTCACTCCAGACACACGAAAAATAAAGCGAAATTCAAACAAACCGCGCTGACTGACAACTCTTTTTTTATATAACTTTGTCTTCTTCAACCTCTAGCAACACGGAATTTCCCAAATCACGCGCTACGATCTCCTAGATGCCTAAGATTTTTTTTTCTTTTTCTGTCAGGTGTAAAGAAGGTGTACTAACACAGTTGTTAGAATTCCTGGCGATATGTTCTGCTTCGATAATTTCTCGAGTTAACTGGTTATTCTTCCTACCTAAAATTGTACAGGATGGCAGGTGAACGACGCACCCACAATCACGGCAGTGTATGCCTAGATGCCCTGAGTTGGCTCTGGTGCAGTTGGTTTTGTGTTCCCGGAGCCTATCGTTAAGGCATCGTCCGGTCTGACCAATGTACACTTTCCCGCACGAAAGTGGAAAAGAGTACACCACTCCATCTGCACACTCAACGAACCTGTTCTGATGGTTTTTGGTGCAGCAGACTGTTCGGTGGGAATCAGGCGAGTTAACTTGTTTACACAAGTTGCCAAGCTTATTGGGTGCAGTGAAGACGACATTGATGTTGAACCTGTTGGCGATTTTTTTGATGCCATGGGAGGACCTGTGGAAGTAGGGAAGAACGACAGGTCTCGTAGATCTTTCTCTGGCTCTTGGTGTGACATACGTTCCCTTGTTTTTTGTTTTCAAGATGCTCTCTGCTATCAATGTTAATAACGACACGGGATATCCGACGGGTGTTAGTCTGGAAATTTGTGCGTCAAAGCTTACTGAAATAAGGTGCTCACAGGATTTTTGAAGAGAATTGTTGAGACATAATTTGACGATTCCTCTTTTGACCAGCTTTGAATGTGCCGAATTGTACGGAAGAATTGGTTTCTTACCCCTTGGCTCATACTTCCAGCATATATGAGTCTGTTGTAAATTGAGCCTGAGATCGAGGAATCGGATTGATCTTTCTTCCGGGAGCTCATGTGTAATTTCCAGTGGTTTTAGGCAGTTTTTAAAAGTTGATAGAACACCGGCTACAGTAGTGGGAACAGTACTGTTCTCGGCGTCAAGAATTATCAAATAATCATCAACGTACCAAAATACTCTAGCAACTCTG
Source organism: Ixodes ricinus (assembly GCA_037355805.1). Classification (NCBI taxonomy): domain Eukaryota; kingdom Metazoa; phylum Arthropoda; class Arachnida; order Ixodida; family Ixodidae; genus Ixodes; species Ixodes ricinus. Next base: position 44,554 of record JAZHYW010010581.1, on the reverse strand, counting down.
GTGGAGTCAAGCCTATTGTTCAACAGTCTGTCTTGGTGGGCGAGATAGAGATCACTTAGCACTGGGGCTATGCAAGACCCAATGCAAACACCTTTCTTCTGAAGATACGTTTTTTCTTTCCAGGTAATAAAGGTCGAGTGTAGATAAACCGAGAGTAGATGTAGAAAATTGTCTTCGGAAACACCCGCGGCATTTTGGAAGGATATGCCACCAAAAGAATCAATACTCTCCTCTACACATCGCAAAAGGCCATCCTGGGGCAGTTCGTAGTAAAGGTCTTTAATGTCGATGGAAAAAGCTGCTTAGTGTTCATAACTCTGCTGTGACAGGAATTGGATGACCTCGTTGGAGCTCCTAATTAAGAAAGGGTCGTCAATCGTAAGAAGGTTAAGCTTTTCTTTGAGAAAAAGGGCGAGTAATTTCTGCCAAGTTCCCTTTTTAGATACAATGACTCTGAAGGGGTAACCGTGTTTATGGGTTTTGGCGCTGAAAATTACACTGAGGCTTAGCAACTTGTTGCGATCGATGTGGGTGCAAAGATTTTTCATCTACACCCGGGACGATTTGGACAAACACAATGAAATCCTTCAGACTTACACTGAGGATCTGGCTCGGCACAACTGAGAGGAAACCTACGAAAGTGTTAATGGACATCTACACCTAGACAACGTTTGGAAGACCCTTACAGCTTTACGGGGACACTCTAAACGTCAACTCAATGCTCTAGCCAAAATCCCGCTTACTTTACAACAGGGTGACGACGATTTTCAGAAAGCGATCTATGAAACGTTCTATCCAGAGGCAGCTGTTGAAGAGATGCCACTTTACACGGAACACAGCAACTCCGGCATGCACTCCAACTTCACTGCGGCCGAACTATCCACAGCACTCGCATCCATTACTAAGAAAACTGCACCCGAAGTGGACGTAACCACGTACGCCATGCTGTAAAATCTTTCAGACGATGAGCAAACCATTCTCCTCGCTTTTTTAGCAAAATATGGTGCCAGGGTACACTACAAAAGGACTGGAAAACTGCCATTATCTTTTCCATTCCTAAACCGGGTGAGTGATCGGATTATCTTACTAACCTCAGACCGATTTCGTTAAGGTCATACGTAGGCAAGGTTTTGGAAAAATATTGATCTCAACCACTATGAATGGCATCTCATACTGTACAACCTCTTACCATCCACGCTCATAGGGTTCCGTTGCCACTTCTCAATTCAACATGCGGCGCTCCTAATCAAACAGGACGTCTTCTTTACAGAGAGCAGAGCCCAAACCCGTATTATAGCTGGACTGGACATTCACAAAGCATTTGAGAGCATCCAACACATCGCCCTCCCAAAAAAGAAATACGCAACACCCAAACAGGACGGCGTCTCGCAAAGTACATTCGTAATGTACCCAAAGACAGGAGAATACAAATCCGGAAAGACACGTACACCCCTTTCACGGGGCACCCACTTACACGAGACACGCCCCAAAGGGCAATACTTTCGCCCGCATATTCTAACGCCGCGCCCAAAGAGCTCAAACCGCGACTAAACGCAATTTCATTACTTAGCATATTATTTATGCAGGCAGCATTCCGCTCTAAAGCACACAGAGAAACCCGGGTGAATAGGAAAACATCATGCAACAAGGAATCAACGTCGTCGCAGAATATCTCGGCACGCTGAGACTCGCATGCTTCATCGGGAAGTTAATATGTAGTGGTCTTAGACGACCAGACCAAAGCAAGAGAAGAAAAACGACGCCTTATCTAATTCAAGGTTAGTGGACTAGCTATACCAAGAAAAGAGAACGTACGCATCCTCGGATTCTACTGGCAACCGGTCGGCCAAGCAGACATCAGGACTCAGCGAACTCTTCAGCTGATGAATCAGATAGCACACATGTTTTAAAAAAATATTCAACAAGAGCCATGGAGTCAAAGAACCCGAACTTCGGCGCATAACGGAAGCTCTGGTAATCACCAGAAATTATGTACGGACATCAATACAACGTCTCACTGAACATTAATTCAATTGGCTCATCAACCTCTTCAGACGCATCATCCGAATTACACACGGGGTCCCACGCTATGCAGCAAGCACCTTCGTCGAAACTATGGCGATATACTTACCGCCTCCCGCACCGCCATCGGACAGACTTCCGTACATCAACGTGAGACCCATACCCAAGCTTATGCATCCTGACAGAGCCACTAACCGACGCGAATCCCATAGCGGCAGACAGATTCGCACTGATCAGCTCTCCTACCACACCGATGCCGGTTTCAACGCCGGAAAAGTAGTTACCGCTAGCACGGGCCCATCTGGCGAAAAAATTCGTCACCCATCACATTGACCTTCCCTCCGTGGCGACAGCGGAAATATTGGCAAGCCATAACTCAACACGAGCACCTCTCTGAGAGAATCACCATCCACACAAACTCCCAGGCTGCCTTATGGCCATGTGGGCATTCCTTCGAAACATACTACCCCCTCCTATACAAGTCGCACTGGCATCTTACGGACAACGTCATCCCACCATATCGGTTCACTTCGAATAAACACCCGGCCACTATACCTCTCTTTCTCCCTTGGCAACGCCCGAGTCCACGCTGAGGCATCCATCCCCTGGTGTTCAAACATTTCCCAGATTTGACTGGAGACATACTTTCCAGCAGTAGACCGTACAGAGCAACATAGGAAACGACAGTGACCGGACGGAGCGACATCGGGAACGAAGGTCCTACCTCAAAACACTGGGGTTAGGCCGCAGAGAACTGCCCAGTCTATCTGACTCTATGTCGAGAAAGCACTCCGCACTCCTAAGAGAGGCAGAAACACACTCACTAACCGACGACTTCATCTTACACCTAATACAAAAGACCCCAAGTGTGCGGTTCCACACCCACACTCCTCCGCGCGTACTGGAGCTGTCCCACAGCCTCCAGACCCCAACGACGTTCCCTTCCCCCTTACATATACACCTAGAAGGCCTGGGTTGCCCACCTGGGCAAAACGACCTCTGCATGAATCAACCTCCTTCACCACCTGCTCACCATCTGATCACCATCTTGGGTGAGGACCCTTGACCTCCGCCTGAAAGAACATGAACCCAGACGTGGGTTGTACAAATAAATGTTTTCTCTCTCCAATCCCAGTAACATAGCACAGAGATATTTGAGAACATCAGATCGAATAATATTTCACCATGCCAACGTTTCATAGACCCAGCCACCAAAACATTAATTAGCGAATATAAATAAATAAATGTGAAGGGATCTGACGTCAAGTCACCTGGTCACATAACATCGGGTGGCACCATTACATGACATCGTCATGCCCAGTAAAGTTGCACCATGACAACACAAAATACAATTTCGTCAGGTGACATCATAATATCACGTGACGACAAGGTGTCGCGTGACACTGTGATAGTTTTATATATGCACAAAACCCTCGCAATTCCCCCTTCAGTGGCGTCCTTACTGTGCCCCCAAAAGGAGGGGCACAAAGCTGCCCATAAATGCTCTACATTCAAAACGCACTTGAAAAATGCCAGAGACAGCCAATGTTTTGTTCCTATGTAAACCAGTGTCCGGTCGATGCTAGATCCACACAGCGTCGTAAAGTCTAGAATATTTATAGCCCATCCAAGATAAACGGCTACACCGGAACCTTTGGCACCAAGTCGCTTCTATATCACCGTGCTCCATCACCCAAGGCAAAAGGAAAAAAAGGGGAAAAAAAACACGATGATAGTACACAGAGCAACCGACATGCAAAACAGCCTTTCGCACACGAACGAGAGACATATCGACAAGCCATAAAATCCGGAACTCAGAAAGAGTGAGCAGGGAAGAGAAGGAGGGAAGGATGTGAGGGGACAGAAAGGGACCAGGAAAAGGCACACGACGGCCTTCTGAGATGAGGACGGAGATGTGTTAGGCTTAGCGTCGCTTCTGACGGGGATGCGATAATGGCCAGCTTTTGCCGACGACTGACCTTCGGACGCGTGTAGGGGCTTTACATCTCCCGGATCCTATAAATCGCCCACGGGGAAGCGAGCACAACGCTATGTGCACGTCGGATTGCCGGGTCGCCAATGTAAGGGTGTTTTTGCTCTGGTGTTGTTTTTTTCTTAGGGAGGAGGGGGGGGGGGGCGTATGTACTGGAGCCATAACGTATGACATTAGTCAGACAGAAGATATTTGAGGCCTCTCGAAAAAATAGGTAGAAAAAGTTACCTCACGACCCTCAAACGTCTACTTTTAATCAGGTGATGAGCGCGGTCTGATAAAGTCATCTTGCCGGTTTTTGAACGCGAAGGAAATGGTGGGTTTGAGCGCCTTTCATAAACTCTGCTTGTTTTCATTATTTATTTTGTAATTCTTCTTTTATCAGATTTGACCTAATTAAACTAACAATATTCATTCCATTCACAACTTACGAATATTATTAACAATTTTAAACAATTTAAATTATTTTGAAAATAAATTTTTTAATAGCACCTAAAATGGACATCAACACGAGTATCTTTTCCAAGGACTAAAAAAAAACGCGCTTGATTCAAGTTGAAGCAAACGCTGATAATGTGACGCGTCGATATATGCCGTGGAAATAAGTAGCAAAGGAGGATAGAATTTCATTTCAAGCTTCTGAGACATCGGGAATGTAGAGTTTTCCGTCTCCAGTGTAATTGGGTTATCTTTACGAGCGAGCGCGCCACGAAGAGACCGTGCACTCCAATTTAGTTTCCCGCCAACATTTCTGTTGTCTTCATTCCACTGTGCCACAGTTGTACCATATTTGCTTTGTTCTGTTTGTTCATACGTGTTGTAGACGTTCAAAGTAATTGGCTAAAAAATGTTTTCACAAGAACACAAAAGATAATAGAAAATTCAGCACCGAGATAAGAACGAATCCCATTTTAAGCCTCTTCTCAGTGCTCGAGCTATTGTCTGAGTGAAAGGAAACATAGCGACGGGGGAATATAAGCTTAAAATTATTTGTAATTTGTGTGTTTATTGGTAGACAAAGCGGATATCATTTATTTTGCATTGTTCTTCACTGCCTTGTAAACGTAACGTAACGTAGCAACACGTGAGAAAACAGCGTTGTGTGAACGAGCGAGGGGTACTAAGCCGATTTCTTAGCTACCCAAACTAACGACACTTTCTGAATGCCAGGCTGCTTAAATATTGCGGTTTAGAGTTTCACTACAATTTTAAGCGCATTTTATGAAAAGCATTAGCGGATCCGCTTCGCGGTTTTGATTCAAACGGCCACTGCGAATGCCACTTCAGGGTACGTGTACACTTGCGAAAACGTCGTTGACACCGAAGCGGATTCGACAGCAGCGGAAAAGCGGAGGTGTTTAGATCAATTTTTGCCACCGCCGACGGTTTTCTCGTTTGCTCTCAGAGCGTCGCGTGTGCGACGAGGAAGCGCAAGATTACTTGTCGTCTGATGCTCTAGGTCTCTCTTGGCAAGCTCTCGGAGCCGCTCGGAGTACGCCCGGTACGAGTATATGCTTGACCTTGTTGACGCTGGACCGCGCACCGCTGCGCTCGCTTCGCCACGCGGGAAGAACCGAGCGAAGTTCAACCGCAAAAAGGACGAGACTACGTTGATTTGGTGTTTTCTAATTGTTATATAAAAGGACAAGCATGGGAAACGAAGGAAGCAGTGGTTCACCGCCGTTGGTGGAACTCCGCTCCCCACCTCGAATGAACGCACGACACTTTGTGTTAGGTGGATTCTTCCCGCATAAATCGCTGACCTCTTTTTGGGAATCGGCTGGTTTCTCTTCGTTCCTTCGTCGTTCCAGTGTTATTTACCCTGTAGTAAAGGAATGTTGTGTTTGAAAAATATGTTTCCTCAAGCCGGTCGTGGTTTGGATGAAGTTGAACTATACTCTGTTTCACCTTATGATGTACCGCAGGAAACTCTACAAGCGCGAGCTCCTTGCTCTGGGGCACATCTTGGCGGCACAAGCTCTCGTGACTTAAGAGCGGCTGCCAACGCTATGAGCTCGCGCTTCTAGCCTTCGCTGCGGTATAGCATAAGGTGAAACGAAGTATAGAGCGTGTCGGTTCCACTCGCTCGTCGCAAAGTGGTGCTGTTCTGTGTACATAGAACTCAAAAGAACGCCAGATGGATTACCTTTCGTCGTAAGTATACGTAACTTGTATTACTTGAATATACTTTTCTCAAAGAGGCGACATGGATCTAAATATAAACACGGGCGATCATGTTAGCTATGCGATCGCGTTAAAAACTCCCATGATCACGACCATTCATCTCCCCGTGCGCCCTTCTTGCTAGGTAGCAGGAGATGCAGCGCACACCAAAGAAACAGCGGTGCCCTTGGCGTTGGTGATTTGTCCAAGCCTCGAAAATACTGAGCCTACACGCCTTCGTCGTCCTGACACGTGAATATTTGTCGAGCCGTGAGCGACGCCATTGCTACAAACAAACAGGAAGGACCGGAAAAATGCACGGCGTAACGGAACTTCCGGCAAGCTCTGGTGGACTCGCGTGAGGCGAAATGCATCCCTTAGCGAAAAGCAAAAAATGGGTCCGGTACCGATCAGATTACCAGCCAGCGACGAGCGGATTTCGCCTCCCGGCTCCAAAATCCGCTCGTCCCCTGCACGGATCCGCCCATGTATTCGCAAGTGTAAAGGCACCATATCGTTGCTCATTGGTTTAGTCAAACGGCGCTTATGCACCAGCGATCAACCCATCTCCGAAAGCTCATGAGCGGAAAGCGTGATCAGGCGACGGAAGGCGGGCACTTCAGTGGTCCGGCAAACACGTGGCTTTTATACTTCGTTCCTGCGTAGTTCCAGACGCAGCCCGCAACGAGCTAACAGAACCAATCAGGGAGCGTCAAAAGCGCAAGTCACTGGGCCTTTTCTGTTCATGATTTGCCTGTGCAATCATTAAACGCCTACAGAAACACGACGAACACCGTGATGGTGCATTTCTGATGCTTTCTGATTTGTCCCATCAGCTGGTAGCGTCGGCTACGTTTCGACTTAAGTTTAAACAAAGTATTGTACCTTACAGACGCTGGCAAGATGCAGGGAAACTGGCGGCCGCCTGCATGCTTCTGTTCGTGCAGGCAAGTACGTGCAAGTAGAAGCTTGCCAAAGCTATGTTCACGCGCATTCTGCACGTGCTTACACGAATGGGCAACGAGAAAACAAAGATGAACTAATGTAAAGAAGGAGACGAGAGAACGTGGGGACGTCAGAACGCTAACCACCCTGTTCGAATAATTAGTGGAGACTTAAAGCAAGCTGCTTTTGTTTCCGCTGCACTCGTCGAGCGCATTCGAATGCAAAAAAGCCAAACGCCGGACGCAGGCATTCCGCGTTCTAACGCATTCAACGAGTGCAGTCGAAACAAAAAAATCAGCAGAACCCATCCTTTGGGAATGATTATCTACGTTAATGCGAATAGCATCAAACGATGCGGAGTTATGCGCGTTCGTCAGGTGGCCGGCACACTCTAGATACGCCAGCCCACTCTTGAGGCGATTCTAAATTTGTTGACACTTTCACAGCCCTGCGCACGATCTCCGCAGCCCAGCACGTGCGTTTGTGTCACTTAGGAAGGCGAGCAAAGCACGCGCCATACGCACAAACACTCAAAATGGTACCGACCAGACTTTCTGGCGTCTCAGCTAGTCTCAACCAACGGTACTTTAAACGGTTGTTTATATCTTTACCATAGGACGCGCTACAGCGCTGTCACAGCTATCGGTGCGCGCGCGTTCCATGCACGAGGGCTCATTCCGCTCTCGTGAGGATGAGCACGGCCACTACATCACCCTCTCCCGAGCGCGGGAGAGGGTGAGCTAGCGGCCGTGCTCAGCCTCACGAGAGCGGAATGAGCCCTCGTGCATGGAACGCGCGCGCACCGGTAGCTGTGACAGCGCTGTAAAGCGCGTCCTATGGTAAAGATATAAACAACCGTTTAGAGTGCGTTGAATGACTGCCTTCATAGCTCTGTGGTTAGCGCGTCTGCCTGCTGATCAAAGGGTCAACGGTTCGAATCCCAGCCGGCGCCGGTCTTTTTTATTTATTTATCGACCCGCGGCGTAAGAGGTTAGATAGCCAGATAGATACATAGATAGACGAAAACTGCGTGAAGTATCCAAAGAATGCTATTCGCATTAAAAGAGTTGCCTCTGTCTGCACTGCGCTCGTCAAAACGCGTTGGAATCCGAAAACCAACCGCCGGACGCCGGCGTTTCGCATCATAACGCGTTCGAAGAAACCAGGAGAGAAGTAAACAGCTAGCTTTAGGTCTACCCACTAATCATTCCAACCAGAGCACGGCGTTTGGCGTCCCCGCACGCCCTCGTTTCCTGATCTTTCCGACTGGTGACCCATGGCGTCCAAGCACGCGAAGCGTGTGCGTGAAGGTAGCTTTGGCAAGCTTTCAATTGCACGTGCTTGCTCACACAATCGAACATGGCCGCCGCCAGATGCCCTAGGCTGTTCGGAATCGTTTATAGGCAACCTGAAATGCTGTTTGGTTTGGCGCTATCTAGCGACTGAAGCAAGACACTTTGGAAATCTCTGGAAGTGTGTGGGGTTTTTTATGGAGATCCCTCTACTAATAATCGCCGCCCGATCGGTATGCGCTCCGCCCGTCACCCAGGGAGTGACATACAGCAACGAGAAGACAGCGAATGGGTTTACTGTACCTCCCGGTTGCCCGTCGTTCAGAGCCGGAAGTTCGGGCCCGCCGACCCTTGTTGTCGCTCGTCGTTCAGAGCCCAAAGTCGGAGTCCGTGTCCAGGCCTGCGGATCGGATCGCCTTTCCCACGCCAGCGCTGCGTAGGCTGGCTGTCCCGGGCTATCAATGTCCGGGTCTCACTGCGGAACCACCCCGGGATCGTCGTAGCCCAGGTCATATGGCCAGGGCTCGCCGTTTCCACCGGTCTTGCTCCAGACCTCGCTGGTGGACCGCTCCGGGGTTCGCCATGGGCCAGGCCAGGCAGCCCGGCTCCGACGTACCTGGTACCAGCTTCAGCCTCGCTCCGCTCGCACTCTCTCGCGCCAGCTCGTGACTTCTCCGCCGACTGCCTGTCACGTGCCCTCTGCCCCGTCTTTCACCCTCGGTTCCCACACTCTCCCCCCTCAAGGCCCGGACTTCGGGGACTTCATGGGCCTCAGGGAGCCGCTGGGCTTCATGGGCGGCCGCTGTTGCTGTTGCCGGAGTGGCCACGTTGCAGCGTCCGAAAGTGGCGTAGGTAGTGGTGGCTAGCGAAGCCGGCAGACTATACCGAACTGTCCGTCTCTCTCTGTCCCACTCACCGCGATGCAGCAGGGAACCTGCTCTAAGCTGGTCCGGCCGACGCGTACGGACCTGCCCCGCCCCGCTTAAAGGTCGCAGCGGGCTTAGAACTGCCCGCCTGAACCGTTCGTCAGGCCGAACAACTGTCAGCCACCCTGAGCACTTGGGAAAACGAATGGGCCCGTCTTCCCTCCCGGTGGGCTTCCTGGGTCACGCCGTCTGCGGCCGTCTTTCCAAGAAGCTATTCTGCGCAGAACAAAGTGTTAAAACAACACACAACGAACAAATTCTCTGCCGCAGATTGTGGCAGTGGCCATAGCCTCCACCGCCAAAATGCTTGCCGACGGGTTCGTGTACCATGCGGCTAACTCGGCAAGTCTGCATTCCAGAGCTCGCTCCTGGGTCGCCAAGAACAGGGGATTTCTTCTGTCCTACCGCAACCTCATGTTATACGTCTTCCCCATCGCGACAACGGTAGTATCCTTTCAAGTCAGCGATGTGAACCGGGCAAGCCTCCTCGTTTTTATCTCGCCGAGTAAGTCTAGAAGAAAGACACGACGCTCCCGTCTTTATACCTCGGGTGCCCTTCTCACATCGGAGCAAGCGATGCGGCAAAACCACTAGCTGCGTTGCTCAAAGCGTAAGTTTTCTTCAGAACAGGTAACGGTGGTGTAAACCTAGTCCATCTTTTGCGCAAGCGAAGGGATCCAAAGCCTGTGGCGGGATGGCCATATACTAGACCCGCGTTCCGCAACGGCTACATATACCATGTGCTACTCGATGTAAGCGTCAGCGTCCCGTTCCCTCCACGTGTATACGAGCTCTAGGGACTGATCGGTCCTCGGAGGGGGCGGCAGCACAGAGAGCAAGCCCGCTTATACCGTTAACGCCTCAAGGCAAGCTGGACAGCTACACGGCACCTAAATGTCTACCACCTCATCCCCGGCCAGGTCGTGACGCGACATAACTTATTAAAAGTCTTGCTGTCACTGCCACGACCGGCCAGAGTGAAGTCGAGAAAGAATCATATAAAACATTTCGTAGCTTTCTTGGAACGACCCCCTCAAGGGAGATTCGTCCCTCTGCCCTTCGTCGGTTGTTGGGGTGACGCGAAGCAACTAGCCGTCTTGGCCCAGCGGTTACAAATCATAGTGCTCATTAACTCAACTGCCAGCGTTCCCGGAGTCAACCGCCATTTCCGCCAGTTTACCCGACACTCGCTGAAAATCTCGTCCGCCAGTGTTCCCGGTGTCAACTGCTATTCCCGCAGTCTTTCCGACACCCACTGACAAAAACCCATCTGCACCCTGGGCCTCGACAAGCGCTTACTTGCCTACCGCATCACCCCAAGCCTAAATCCTAAATATGCAATGAGTCCTGGCTGTTTTCCCTCCTGCCAGTCGCTATGCTGCCTTCCAGCGAACATGCCGTGGCTGTCCTCTGCCTCCGAAGACGACTTTCTTACATCTTAACCGCGCTCTTCGGCTTCCCCGGTTGAATCACCTCCTGGCAACCACTATTCTGGAGTACCCGAAAAAGCGCGTCCACAGTCTCGTCCTTCGAGCCCTTGTACTCGATTCGATGAGACACCTGGGCCGGTTTGCTCACGTTGCGGCCGCGGCTGCGGCTGCGGCCAAGAGGAATTTTTATGTCACGTGACCAGCTCCATGGGGACAAGGAAGTACCTAGCGTCCTTGCCCTAATGGCAGAGAAGTCCGTGCCGCTTCGAGTACAAAAGTCTAACTTCGCTCGCAGAAACTGACTGCAGAGGCTTTCAACTGAAGTCCAATTAACCGCCCCATCATACTTTAGGAGCGGCAGGTAAAGTTACGGGCAGGGAAGGTAAATATAAGCCAAAATAAAGAAAAACTCACGCAAAACGAAAGCTGTGATTGTGTATTTATATATCTGTACCAGCGCCGGTCCGAACAGCGTCACTCTCGTTTCAAAACTGCAACTGTGACCCATGTGCTCACCGTCTATGCTTCCATGGAATAAAGAAAAAAAAAGTCTGCAGCAGTCGAGCAGTTTGAGCGCCGGGACTTGCCGTCGCGGCGTGAAAGTTCAGGGTTCAAATCTCGGTGGAAACTTTTTTTTTATTCTGCGAGTATGTTTTGTTTTTTAAGTGTGATCGTTTTTTACTAATCATCCACTAGGACTACTGCGCCTTACACGATTTTTACTGTTTGCCCCACTTGTTCGGCTGACAAACCGGGAAAAAAAGGGTTACGGTAAGCCAAGTTAACGCGCTTCTACAATCGTTTCATAATGTTCATTAAAAGGAAACCAAGATCAAGCCAAGTTAACGCGCAAATACGAACGTTTCATAATGTTCATTAAAAGGACACCAAGATTACAGCATCGTTATGACTTTCACACAAACGGGGCCGAAACAAGCATCCTTTCCCAGCAACTACAATTGTATGTGTTTTTAAATATACAACGCTCTTGCTACGACTCTTTTCAATAACAGGAGGCGCCTATTTAGTACTAATACACACTGCAGTCGTGTCAATTAAAAAAAAAAGATTCTATGAAATAAACACACACGAATAAAATAGCAGCCGTGGATGCATTGATTGAGCGAAATCCTACAGGCAAGGCAACAAGTCAAACGTCTGAGAAAGTCGTAAAACCGAAATAAAAGATATTATACTTTTACTTGCATGGAATGTGATAAAAGTTATATTTTTACTCTTTACATCTCGCTGTGGCAATCGTTTTGTAATATTAACACATTACGTGTTGAATTTTAGTATGGATAGCAGACGATCACAACCGAATGCAAAAATGAGTCAGGCGTCGACATCGCAAACCATCTCTCGAACGCACACACCTAAAATGACTTTGGATCAACAAATGGAATTAATTAGAGCAATTGGAGAACGAAAACAACAAATTCTAGAGAAATTCAGCAGCACAGTTACCTGGCGAACGAAGAGACAGGCATGGGAAGATATTGTCAACGACATAACTTTCCGCGGAGTGCACGGAAGCCGCAGGAGGCATGGCGGAAGTTGGTAAAGAAAGCCAGAGACATGTATGCGCTCTTCCGAGGTCAAGAACAACGAACTGGGGTGCTATTCTGGTCACAAACGGTCACGTTCGTGTTTCTCGAAAACTCCTCCCCTACGAACCGCTCGCTCCTATTGGCCACAGCCCGCGCGATAATTCCACGCGGTTCCCATGGGAACGTTCGCGAAACACGAAAGCAACCGTTTGCCGTAACTGTCGCTCTTCGTGTTCGGACAGTGACGACAAAGTGACGTATGACCACGTCCGACCTACGTAGCACATAGCGGAAGTCGCGTAACTAGATTAACTGCGGTATTACTCGACACACCGTACTCTCTGTTTCGCTGTGAGTGCGAGCTAGTGCGGGTGTAGGAGCTACAAGAACGTGCTCCGGGCTTTCAACGTCCCTGTCGAGTAGGCGCGCTTGCGCAGTGCAAGCCAACGTTCGTGCAAGCATCGTTCGGGGTGATGTGCTCGTGCTTTTAACTTCTGCTTCTATTGCACGAAGGGGAACAAGCTTTTGGGCAGAATTCTCGAGCGTAGAAAATGGCGGCGATGCTTGTTGCGCAACGATTTCTCGACCAACGCGTACAATGACGGGTTTTCCGCGAGCACCCGGTTGCCTTCGCGATGCACGACGACTGTTTCTGACGACAATACCGCTTGTCGAAAAGCACCGTGTGATTGCAGTGTGACCAGCTTCGCGACGAGGAACGGCAACGATGAGAGATGATGAGCGTCGAGCAGCAGCAGACTAATTGAATCGCACTGATATTTTTCGCAGCGGGGAACTACAAGGGCGCGGTTTCCACCTATGATCTCATAGCTAATGCCCAGGGGATGGTGATCAGAGCCGTGACGGCCGTCGCGAGTGTCGCTGTCAACCGGCTGGGAAGAGACGGCTGGGTCGACAAAACCCCGGACCGAGGCAGCTGAGGCATGTGCGAAAGAAGGCTTTTGTCGCCACCACGACAAGCACATCGACTTCGTGGGGTGCGTTGACTGAACCTAGAATCTAACTGAAACCATCATCATCGGTCTGAAGGCGACCGTCACCGTTCTGAAGGACTCCAACACTTTGACGCAAACACCACTTTGCCATTAACAACTTGGTGGTAAGTTGACGTTAAAACTTCATGGTTTCTACCGCTTCGAAGTTAGTGCACGCTTAGTACTTATGTCTTCAGTTTACCATTTGTTGCGGTTTGTAGCTACTGTCAATCACGCAATAAAATCTGGATGGGTTGCTGATGGCATTTTATTGTATCAATTTGATATTTTACCTTTTCACACCAAGCTTCTGGAATTGCATGTCAGTCATCGAACAGTCATAAGAAACACTTTTCTATGCCCTACAATGAACTACGAACAGGTGTGTCCTAAAATGAATCGTTAGTTGTTTAGACTGCAGGAGTTTAGTCTGACAGAGTACGGTAACATTGTTACCCAGTGTAGACGAGAAGTTTAGCCAGTGCAATCCTGTGGATGGTTGTCATCTCCGTGACCAAGAAAAACAATAAAAATACAATTGTCCTACATTCAACACACGTGTGTTTAATGTAAAGTTTATGATAACAATTAAATAGATTGTCGTTTCAAAAGTGACAGTAACTCATTGAAATTAAAGAGTAGTGTGAGCTTGATTTTTGAAATTTGCCTGTGATGCAGAGCAAATACGCACAGTTGACTTATCACCATCAAGCATAAACGACAAGCGGAAGCAGAGTAGATGTGTGAAGGAAAAGCGAGCATATGTACTAAAAAAGAACTGCTACGTAACGTGAAGAATGTCAGCAACTATCTTGCCATTATGGTACGAGCTCAGTGGCTATGCACATGCTTAGGGCAGCCTGTGAATGTAGGATGCTCCCCTTATGGTATCATCGAGTGGCGAAGCCAGCGGGGGGGGGGTGCGGATGATGGGGCTTCGCCCCTCCCACCCCAAATCCGGCGGGCACTAGAATATACACACAAATCCCCCCCCCCCCCCCACCCGAAGTCATGAACATCCCAGCCACCTCAACCTCCCTCCACCCTCACCCCTCAAAAGTTCCTGGCTACGCCAGTATACTATCAAGAGCACTCAGTAGATAGTCAACATTATCAAGATAAGCGAAATTTTCTTTATTTTATGCACCATATAGGCAGTGTTTCTGTCTTTATATGCATGCAGGCAAAGCACACACTGTAGAAAACACTTGTGTGAAGGCTGCGTTCACAATGCGGTCCCCGTCAAACTTTCAAGGCGTTAACGAATTCCACAAATTAAATTTTCAACGAAACGCGTTAGTTTTGCAAAACGCTGGCAAACGTACGTTGCGTTTTACATTATTCACCTTTGTCGTCCGTTGAATCAGCAGTCAGCATTACACAAACCTCAATGAGCTTGTCGTTTGTTTTCTTGCCGTTGGGGCGATCGCTGGCGGTCTTGGCGGCGGCACATATCTTTCTCAGACCGTTGGCTGCTGCCTCCATGCTCGCGGAAGCGTTGTTCACTTTCTGTCAAGGTGAGGTTTTGAATCTTGACGCATGGCAACGCTGAATGAAGGTCTATTACCGTATTCCTCATCTCAGCAAGGCGACCGTCCGAGCAACAACAACACCACCACTTTCAAGCTTCATAACCCCGGCACAAATAGAAGCCAAGTCTTGCATCTCGCCAAGTGTTATATCGGAGACGTTGAACGCCAGCTCACTGTGCTCTTTGACCCGGTCCTGCCGCCGAACGGGCTCATCCAACAGCACGAAAGCATTCGTGTGCGCGTTGATCAAGTGACCGATCGCATGTCAAACCCCAGCCGCGGTCGATCGGGCGAGCATCGCGGCCATGTTCTTTCGAGTTTCTCTCGCCAAGGGTACGGTTGTCGAGTTAAAACAATGCAAATAGTCCCGTGCATTCTTGTTCTTACGTCATTTTGTTGTCACAACCCGAACTCGAAAAATGACTGTTAGCGGCAAACAGAGGCTTTCTAGTTTCACGAACGTTTCCATGGCAAATAGCGTTGAATCGTCACGCGAAACGAAGCCAATGGGATAGCGAGGTACCTATGTAGGGACGTGTAAAAACGTTTTCTATTTTTTTGCACGAGCTTTTCTGCAAATAAAAAAATACGTAAAAAAGACTGCCCGAGATTAAGCGGTCGCCTCCATTTCTTCGGCGCCGAAAGAGAAGAGCATGGCTTATGGGGACTACCGTCGTAATCACTGCAGTGAGCAAAGGGTGCAAAGCATTATTAAAACTGCCAGAAGAAACTTTCCTGCATCATCCACAGCATGTTCACAACCGGTGCACTCTGCGTCGATCTCATGACTTGTTATATATTACCACAGAGTCGTCGTCAGTTTGGAGTCTCTCTCACAGGCAAACAGGACATTTCATTTGCAGCTTATGTGCACGGCGGCTTCACAAAGGATGATCGGTGTTGCAGCGTGCCTTCACATAATATTTTCTTCTCGTAATGCCAACGTATCGTGCAGAAACAGGGAAAGCAACGACGCAAACGAGACACAAACACCACAAGGTCGTTACCGCGGTTTTTGCCATGTTTGTTTTCAAAGACCGTAGCGAAAGACTTCGAGAAAACAAGCAGAGATATCTTAGCAAAATTTACTTTACGTCATAATTATTGAAATAATCTTTCGTATTTTATAAAAGAATAATATTATTTTTCTCTGTTTCCTTCCATTTTCCGGAAGGTAGCTTTTTCTCTGTTATGCGCTCGTTCTAACTCCCGGAGGAAAGAAAGAAGATAACAAAAAGAACAGTGGGAAATACGGGGATTTCTGCGCCCCAACTGCGTGGACACGTCATCGCGACGTAGCGGGATCGTCAATTTCTAGCTGACCGCGTGCGTGAACCCGAACGTTGGGGCGGAGACTCAAACAAGAATCTTTCTAGTTCGAGGCTCTGCCCCTTCTTCCTCGATACGTCACAACTAGAAAGGTACCGTTTGCGACCAGAATAGCACCCCTGGTGAGTCAGAAGTACCCGCCCAATAATTTTATAAAGCTCATACGGCCTTGTGTACATTCTTAGTGAGAATGCAGTCAAATACAAGCAGAAAAAAAGAGAGTTTCTGGCGCGATTTGAACCCGGGACTTTCACGCCGCGACGCCAAGTGCCGGCACTCTAACCTCTCGACCACAAGAGGAGGCTCGAGCCGCCGGCGCTGGCGAAGGTATATAAATATACTGCCACCGCTTTTATCTCGCGTGGTTTTTTCTTTATTTTGCCTCATATTTACCCTCCCTGGCCGTAACTTTACCTGCCGCTTCTCCAGTATAAAGGGGCGGTCAATTGGACTCCAGTTGAAAGTCCCTGCAGACAGTTTCTGCGAGCGAAATTAGGCTTTTGTGCTTGAAGCGATACGGATTTCTCCGCCATTAGGCCGGGACGCTAGGTACTTCGTTGTCCCCATGAAGATGGTCACGTGACATAAAAATCCCTCTTGGCCGCAGCCGCAGCCGCGGCCGCAAGGTGAGCAAACCGGCCCTGGGTCGCTAAACTCGTCAAGCACAACTTTGTGCCCGAAGTTTGCGGAACGCGCTAATTGGACTTGCGCGACGCTGACGTCGCGCCGAGCGAGGTGTCAATCATTCGAACGCTCATTTCTTTGAGAGAGGCAGAATGTAGCAAAGGGTTCATCGAGGCGCGTGTGCGGCGCGTGAGGGCTCGAGGAGTCCGCTGATTGAACGGCTTCGCCGATGACGTACCGCCCATTTGTCCCTACATCCCTACGCCAAGCTAAAATTAATGCTTTACAGATTGTCCCTAGGCGACCTGCTGCCGCTCAAAATCCCTCCGAAGTTTGTGTAAAAAAGAAACCTCGTTTGTCGAAGTTGTCGCTGACGTCAAAGTGACGTTTCCGAACTTTGCGAGAGCCGTGGTTTGAGCTCGAGATCTTCGCTTCGGATCGAGGCGAAGTTAAACTTTGTCAACATGGCGGTGCCGTACGCTGCGGCCGAGCTTATCTTCCGCCACCGTCGGCGTCGCCTTTCAACTCCCCGACGATGACTTTCGGCGACAGTACCGGCTGTCGAAAGCCGTTGTGTGTTGACTCTGCGACGAGCTTCGTTCGGCGCCCGGACTTCGAGGTGGCGGACAATTGCGTCTACCATGCATGACCGTGGAACCACAAGTTCTTTGCGCGCTCCGGTTCTTCGAAACCGGTAGCTTTCAAGGCATGGTGGCGACTGACGAGCACCTGTCAGTCTCCCACATGACTGTGAGCCGGGCTGTCAGAGTTTTTGCGGCTGCCATCGTTTTTTGTTTTTTTCTGCAATATCCGAAGAGGTACTAATAAGCTGGTATACAATTCAGAATGTAGGAAAACAAACAAGAACCGGGATAATTCTTGGGTAGGTTCGAGTCTCCCGGCAGCCGGCAGAATTATTTCCCCAAAATTTTACTCGCAGTCGTCACTCATTCGCGGTCAAATCAGTTCATTGAACGACGTGTCATCGACAGATCGTTTCATCGGCACGCGATGTAATCACATGAAAGAGATTTTCTTCCCTTAGAGGTATATACAAATTAACCTTTTTCACACCTTTATACATGTAAGTGGGGTGCCCAATAACTAACCCCCTAATAAGTGTAGCAATAGACCTTATAAAAAAATGTAAACCTCACACCTTTAAAAATGTGTGATTTTTTAAGCACGTTTCTTAAAACGTGTGATAATGCACTAAACCTTTTTATAAAGATGTAAAACTACAATACCCCTTCTCGTCAGACACGTAGCCAGGGGGGGGAGGCATAAGGCCCGCCCGCCCCCCCCCCCCCGAAATCTTCCATTTTGCTGGGGCCGCCTCTCCCCTCCCCTCATAGAGCACTTTGTCATGGGTGCCCCCCCTCCCACCCCCTAAAACAAAATCCTGGCTACGTGCCTCCTTCTCGTCAAGGTGTAATTACCACAAAACATTCCTTTTTGGGGTGTACACAGTGGCCCGGGACCCAATAAAATGACTGAAAAGCTAAATTACACAAACGAGTCGCCGAAACAGCACGTTGCTTCTTGGCAAGTGTCGAGGCAACTTCGGCCGAAAACTGGCTTCAATGTTGGCCGGATGTACGGTTTTGCGCCTCGTCCCGACATCCGGCAGGTATGGGTGTACCGATGCAAATACACGATTTATGTCTATAAGCACTGGCACCACTAATCTCTTATTAGGCTGGATCGCGGATAGAGGCCTGTATTGCTAAAGTCCCTTGATACTTCTTTTACAAGTAACGACAACCAAGACAAATGACAAAGCATATTTCGTTGGAAGCAAATGGCGGCATGCAGTTCAAACCTCTGCTGTGCGCCGCCATTCGCTTCCTAAAACCTGCACCGTCACGCAGTCGGCGCTTCAAAGAATGTCGCTACTTGCAGGAAGCTCTTATCTAGGGACTTTATGTATTGCTGGGGTCGAGCGGCACCACCGGCAGTCATCGCTTGACACCATCTAATGCATGCTATAGGAGAAACGGCAAAACTCAATTTTATTACGTTAGTAGGTTGTTCTCGATCATGAAACTTATATCGTGTTTCCGCAAATAACAGTTAATATTGTGGGCAAGAATATTAAACGCGTTAGAATACCAATCTTGTTTAAATAAACGTTGTGTGTTTGAGGGTCGAGGGCGACTTTGTTGGGCGTTAACTGTGATGTGTTTAATGAGACAAGGGATACCGAGAGTTATTGGGGTGTCATCCGTGATCTCGGAGTCATCAGAGCTCAGCAAACGATAAGTTGGAAGGCCTTTACTGGGGACATTCGCATCGTTTTAACCGCTTGTACATAGTACTTCACGGTGAAAGTTTTCTTTGAACTGCTGTGAGGGCTTCCGTGACAAACTGAAACTCGGAGCGTGCCGTTCAGTCGCTGAACGTGCTGTTTATTTAGCAACCGAAGCAAGCGACGTCAGTAAAGTCGGTGGTGCTCCGGCCCCATTTATTTTTGTTTTGTTTATGATCAATGTTTGAACGTTTGACGAATGTCTAGTGGATCTCCAAGCACCCGATATAATCATCGCAGCACGTCATAAAATACTCGCCCTCGAGCACCGCGTACAAGCTTCCTATTTTTGCGTGTTTCTCCCTTAGTCTTTCGTGTATTGCCTCATGGTGTAATACGCCAAAACAACAAGGACGAAAACGAAGGGAGAACTAGACAGGACGCGGCGTATTGCCTGTTGTCAAGCAATGGCCACCGGTGAGGCCAGTGACGGGCTCTCGATCCGCGATCCAGACTTGCACTGTGAGAGTTCTAATGCATTGCACCCGCGGAGTGCTGCACGGAGAACAGGCCCCGGACGAACTTGCCGAATGCACCTAGTGCAGACTGATGCTGTTGCCATAGATGTTGTAGAAAAGTACCGACCTCAAACCGAAACTAGCGCCTTTTTGTTCGACGTGATGGGTGGGATTGCGGGAGCGCAGTCGGTGCCATCGTTTATCTATAAACGTTGGTTGCTGCAACGTTTCACTTATATTTGCGATGATTTCCAATTAAGGAACTCGGCTGTCAGAGATATCTACAGACGGCGTAAGTTTCCGAAGCCAGTTGACTACAAAACAGCATACACTTGAGAAAATTTATGGCACTGTAAGCGCAAAAGCTTGCTTCGTTTTAAGCATAGTATTTTGAGTGAACCACTGAAAGGATACTGCTTAAATCTAGTTCTTTGGAACATGTAGCAATGCGTTTCGTAAGACTTTTTTTATTTCCCTGGTGAGGGCATTGAGAACGAGACCTTTCTCAAACAAAATACGACGGGGCAAGATAGCTGCCGTTCAAATATGACTGTGCTTGAGCCTCGGGCAACGTCTCCATGTTTAGCCTTCCCGGACGCTGAGTGAATGCGTCACAGGTTTCTGCTGTGGGAGCTTTGTCGAAAAATGTTCCAGTTTTCACCTGCACACAGATGATGCGAGATCTCGCGGCCTCTGTGTTTGTCCTGGGCCTTTCATTACACACTGGTAGGTTTCAGCGTCTGTGCGGCAACAAAGCGACCCAAATTTTGCAAATAAAACACGGGTCGTCGATTCCTCCCTTCGTGGAATATCAGACGCTTACAATTCAAGCTCGCGTTTGAGTTTGTGGCCCGCGGGACGCGATTTCGAGCAGAATGCCAACTTTTTCTTTCAGCTCCGCTGTGCTAATGCCGCCTCGTAGCAGACGAACTCCCGTCGTCTGCTCTCGCTCCTCGCCTGGGCGAGGCATGACGGGATTGTCGGCGCTAGAGAGCTCAAAAACAACGTACAGCGAGCGACGTGAACGCTCGCCTCCCCGCGCTGTCTCATGCTCTCGTACACCACCTAGGGATCGCGGGAAATTTTTCGTCAAAAGTTGCGAAGTTGAGCGCGCGCAGGGAGGAGGAAACTTTGCGGCGTTCTTTTGGTCACTCCCCCACTACGTCAAAAAGCGAAGAATGTTTTGCTCCACGAGTTTAGCTACCCTGCTGAGCTCTGCTGTGAGACAAGTCGCCAAAATTCCAACATACTTTGTCTCAATGGGCATCGTTAGCGTTACTGAACAACCCGCTAAACGAATCCATAGGACACCCTGGGGACGACTAGAAGCAGAGGCATACCGAATGGGCCCCTAGTTGGATGCGCTATTTTAATGTGGGGTTCTTTATGGAGATCCTTCTGTGAATAATCGCCGCCCGATCGGTATGCGCTCTGCCCGTCACCCAGGGAGTGACATACAGCAACGAGAAGACAGCGAATGGGTTTACTGTACCTCCCGGTTGCCCGTCGTTGAGAGCCGGAAGTCCGGGCCCGCCGACCCTTGTTGTCGCCCGTCGTTCAGAGCTCACAGTGGGAGTCCGTGTCCAGGCCTGCGGATCACCTTTCCCACGCCAGCGCTGCGTAGGCTGGCTGTCCCGGGCTATCAATGCCCGAGTCTCGCTGCGGAACCACCCCGGGATCGTCGTAGCCAAGGTCATATGGCAAGGGCTCGCCGTTTCAACCGGTCTTGCTCCAGACCTCGCTGGTGGACCGCTCCGGGGTTCGCCATGGGCCAGCCAAGGCAGCCCGGCTCCGACGTTCCTGGTACCAGCTTCAGCCTCGCTCCGGTCGCCCTTTCTCGCGCCAGCTCGTGACTTCTCCACCGACTGCCTGTCACGTGCCCTCTGCCCCGTCTTTCACCCTCGGCTCCCACAAGTCTCAGCTGCATTGTTCAAACATGAGCTATTATTTTGATTGCGTCGCTTAGCCTAGTGGCTGAAGTATGAGATGCTGGGTAGACCAGGAAGTTCTGGGCGTATAACATGCCAGTACGGCGGAAGCTACGGCCCCTGCGGGCCAATGTGAACAACGTAGTGAGGCACGTTATTACATATCGCCGGCGTGAGCTTTAACTGCGACGTGTCGGGCTTTTTGTTTCGCGGTGTTCCAATGTGTGTACGTTGCTTTTGTATAAGTATATAGCGCATATCGAAGCCGCCGGAACACAATGTAGGGTGAATCATTCACCCTATGCCAGCTTAAAAGTGGCAGGGTATAACCATGGGCTCTCACTCTGCTGGCGCCACCTAGCCGTTGCCGGCTGGCTATTGGTGGACGTAGTACAGAAGAAGTTTTACATTTTTATGGTGGCATATCTGGTTTGATATCGACAACAAAAATCTACATCCAACGGTTCTCTTGACGCACTTTCCAGAGAGTCCAATCGCTGTTCCGGATTAGCGTACGCTCTCTTCCTATGTTTGCAATGCGTGGGGTAGCATTTTCTAA